>JAECMU010293614.1:0-10021 GCA_016106625.1 Dracogyra subfuscus | reverse complement strand
TGGGGTAAGCTAAAGACTGCAGGTTGTTCTAACAAACCTAATAAGGACGAGACCAATGGGGTATGCTAAAGACTGCAGGTTGTTCTAACAAACCTAAACAGGACGAGACCGATGGGGTAAGCTACTGAGTGCAGGTTGTTCTAACAAACCTAAACAGGACGAGACCGATAGGGTAAGCTAAAGACTGCAGGTTGTTCGTGAAGACGGTCTCCAAATCAGTGAGCGGCAGTTCACACAGGTCCCAGTGTCTCAAAATCTGAAATAGTCCAAAATTTCAATAACCAACTTGTCTCAATAACCAACTTGTCCCAATAACCAACTTGTCCCAATAACCAACTTGTCCCAATAACCAACTTGTCTCAACAACTTGTCTCAATAACCAACTTGTCTCAATAACCAACTTGTCTCAATTTGTCCCAATAACCAACTTGTCTCAATAACCAACTTGTCCCAATAACCAACTTGTCCCAATAACCAACTTGTCTCAATAACCAACTTGTCCCAATAACCAACTTGTCTCAATAACCAACTTGTCCCAATAACCAACTTGTCTCAATAACCAACTTGTCCCAATAACCAACTTGTTGCAAACAACAGAATACAGAATTACTTCATATTCTCCAACAGCTATAATAATATTAAATATATTCATTCATAAATATACACAACAACCTTTATTAAATGTACTAAGAAATTTTTTCAAGGTACTTTGTTCATTTCACATAAAATATGACAAGAAATATTTAGGATTTCATAAAACTAATTATTTATTCATAAAGTTGTGAGATAACAAACTTGTCAACACTGGACCTTGGCATAAAAGGACACTGGAACTAAACAAAATCCCAAGAATCTGGCCACCAAAACCCCAAAAGGATTAAAATTAGCAAATAAATAAATACTTAAAATAGACACCAAAATATGTACATCTATGACAATTTCATATTTGTTTGTTAAATGTTTAAACAAAATTTTCTCTTTTATACATCATTATATATATTCATACAGGCTCCCATTGTTGTAGAGGGCTAGGCCGACCGTTGCCCAAATTAAACAATAAATGATCACCTCAAGCACCATAGTCCTCAGTTCTTCTGTCTGCTCTCTCTCAGTCTCAGTTTTCTTCACACACAGTCTGAAAACATACACAATCTGAAATCACAGTCTGAAAACATACACAGTCTTAAATCACAGTCTGAAAACATACACAGTCTTAAATCACAGTCTGAAAACATACACAGTCTTAAATCAGTCTGAAAACATACACAGTCTTAAATCACAGTCTGAAAACATACAGTCTTAAATCATGCTTTATAAAAACACATTCTGAAAATATGCAGTCTGGAAAGAAAACCCCCCAGATTAAAAACAGTCTGAAAACATGCTGTCTGAAAACCTGCACTTTGAAAACATGCTCAGTCGAAACCAATAGTCAGAAAACATGAGTCTAAAAATACACTTAGTCTGAAAGCAGTATTAAAGCATACACAGTCTAAAAACATGCAGTCTCAAAACACAGTATGAAGGTAAACATTCTTGAAACATACAGTCTGAAATCACATTATGAAGTAAATACAGATCTATAATATTTCTACAACCATGTGTAATTGTACATGCACAAAACAAATACCCACCAACTGTCTAATACCTTGTGTTTTACATGTGTTACATCAGACAGTACAGTACCTGATGTGATGCTGGACGACTTGTATGGTCATGTGACGGAACATCTCTGTCTGCATGCTAGGACGTCTTTCAGAGAGAGCATGTAAATGGTAACACAAAGCCTGCAATGAGAGATATCACAGATAAAACAATGGAAATGTCTACTACCCAGTATTGACATAGCTGCAGTAAAGTCCAAGACACAAATATGCATGCTGATTTCTTTTTATAAATATCAATTCAAAGAGAACCAATCATTGGGGTTTGCCACCAAATTTATAAACCATATTACATATCTAAACAAATAAAGTGCTTGAACAAACTGAAAACATTTCGATGGCATAATAACAAAATGAGAAAAATATTAAGTAACGATTTCATAGTAACACACAATTCCCCCTAACATTGAATAAACTGTTGTATTTTGTTTCTTTCCTGAAATTAGTTTATTAAATGAAAGCAAAAATATCATTGGATACTATTTTAAGAAGTAACCAATCAGTGTCAGCATGGGAGAGGCAATGTGTGTTTGTGTTTCTGTCAGTCATTGAAGTAATTATGAGTCATTCTGGTCCAAAATGGCTGACAATACATGTGTTGAGAGGTTTAGCCTTATAAATAATAAAAATTAATGTCACTGCTGTGAAAATAAAAACAAAACAAAAGAAGAATATCTAGCTAATAATTATTCAAGACTTAAATTACCTGTGCATTGTTTTCCAAGAGGATGTTAATATCAGCAGCTGTTAACCAATCGCTATGGTCGACACAAAGTCGCAGAATCTCTGTGCCACTACACAGGTGGGATAACAACTACAAGTACAAATGAATAACAAATGACACTATTGGTAGAATAGAACTGTAAAACAATTGACAGGACTGATTAATTGGTCCCTGACTTAGATCATGGGGAACCATTTAAGAGAGTACCATACTGAGCATTGACCTTTAATCCTTTTATAGGTAGTACTAAACCAAATAACTTCCGGCTGGGTGAAAGTTCGAGGTGCACCATACTTGTGATAGAGAAGCAAACACCACAAGTCCTGTGATTGGTTATAAATGTGAGTGTGTTGGTTGTAAAAAATAATAGTTTCATCTGGGTAAAAAAAATATGCAATTTTATTTCATCTAGTACCAATGTGTCAAGTAGCCTTGTGCTTGAAACATGTATGGGGTACCTGTAAAGAACAAGTACTCGAATTTTGTGCGGAACTAGGGTAGTCATAGATGCTACCCGTTATCTCAGAACCGAGCAGCTTAACCCCCAATTTTCTCTGAATCACTTGAAGTGTGAGGGGTGGTAGTATTTATATCCGTGGCATTTATGTTGATATATACGCTGCAGGTAGGAGTTTTAGCCACATATGTTACTATTGTCGTCTATGGGATTTGATTTGGTGGTAAACACCCTATAGCACTCACTCTTCTTGAACTAGTTTCAGGGTAGTAATGGGGAACCAAACTAATCGGTAAGGTCTGACATAACAACACTGTAGCTATGTTCTTAACATTTATGACCAAAAACATTTATGTAAACTCAAATAAGAGCCTTATGTGTTGGAAAGATGCATACCCGGACCACCAACACATACTGACACTTTAATGAATGAAAAATGCATATTTTTAGAGTTAATAAAAAACCCATGATTTTGTTTAGTTTTTGTGGCATCCAGTAGTATAGCTTGGGGTGAAGTGAAGTCAAATCCTCAAAGTACAGTGTACACAAATGCTCTAATTTATGACAAGGCACTTTGCATTTACCAACCTGATTTTTTCAACAAAATAAATGACTTGATAGTATAATGGACTATTTAACTAAATATATTTCAGTTTGCATCAATAAAATGAAATGGAGTTATAGTATTTTTCTCTTTAAAAAAAGATCCAAATAATGTTTTTATATTATTAGGCCTATTGGTAGGGTACGATTGAGCAAAAAACGACCACTCATGATACCCAAGTGATAATTTTCTTTTCTTTGAGACTACATAATTGGTCAGTTTTGTGATTTTAGATGGGGAAGTATACTTAATAAAGGGTTTTACAGAATTACTTACAGTAATAAAGCAGGATGGCTGATAATGTCCATTACGATTTGAGGTGTGTCTGTGCGGCTATCAAATACTATCTTGTGATCTTAATAAAAGAGGCACGTCTTTTTAGTGTCTCTAGACACATTGTCTTGGGACCATCTAAATATACACCTGCCAATCAGGAACCACAGGTACAGGCCACGAAACGAAAATACCAATTAACCAAGAAAACACTCCGATTATTATTTCAGTATGTGGGTTAATTTATGTACAAAACATAATAGAGTTATGTCAACACTTTGACAATGGTGGTTTATTTTGAATTGAAAAATAATATATACTTGTTGTCGGTTTACCGAGATGGATAATATTACAGAATATTGCGATACATCGGCAAAAATCAGATATGTTTTGTTTCTTCAGTTTGAAGACTAATTCCTGAAGTGACATGTTAGGTAATACATAATCACCAGCTCGTATTCACTGGGATGGTACAAA
This sequence comes from Dracogyra subfuscus, assembly GCA_016106625.1. NCBI lineage: Eukaryota > Metazoa > Mollusca > Gastropoda > Neomphalida > Peltospiridae > Dracogyra > Dracogyra subfuscus. The sequence continues at coordinate 5,822 of JAECMU010293614.1, read as the reverse complement.
ATGACCATGCCTGTTATATATAATAGCCGTCACCTTTAACCAATTTATTAATTAACAATACTATTATACTTGTTGATATTAAGCAATAAAGTGCATTATATATCGTTGAATATGCATACCAGTCCAAATGCCTTGATTGTCTCTTCCTTTAACATACAAAAATAAAGAAGTAATAACAAGGGCCCATGCAGTCCTGTCCATACAATACATTGCAGTACATTCCAGTAGGAGTTTCATATATGGCAGCATGGTCAATTTCACAATCAATATTTGGAGGATGACCATAAATAGTTTAAAAAACAAAAAAAGAAACACCTCAAAAAGAAAAAGAAAAAGAAATGAAATGAAATGAAAAGAAAAGAAATAATAATAACAATTTTCTTTCAAATACATAAAGAAAGAAAGAAAGAAATGTTTTATTTAACGACACACTCAACACATTTTATTTACGGCTATATGGTGTCATATGGTTAAGGACCACACAGATTTTGAGAGGAAATCCACTGTCACCACTTCATGGGCTACTCTTTCCAATTAGCAGCAAGGGATCTTTTATTTGTGCTTCCCACAGGCAGGATAGCACAAACGATGGCCTTTGTTGAACCAGTTATGGATCATTGGTTGGTGTAAGTGGTTTGTGGTTTACACCTACCCATTGAGCCTTGCGGAGCACTCACTCAAGGTTTGGAGTTGGTATCTAGATTAAAAATCCCATGCTTCAACTGGAATCCAAACCCAGTACCTACCAGCCTGTTGACCGATGGCCTAACCATGACACCACCGAGGCCCGTCAAATACATAAAGAGGCCTACCTACGCCACTGAGTTTGTAAAATACTAATGTTTGTATGAGGCAAGAAATACTGTTCTTGACTGAACATTACTAATCACCGAATATACACATAAAACTGTTTAGTTCATGAACTAGTCACCTTCGTCACAACAGAGATAACTTTTCGACAATACTTAGTGTTTCCCACTGTCTCCAGGCTTGGTAGCATGTTCAGGTGACAGTCATCTTTAGAATCCTCTGATAACTGAAATACAGGCAACTAAAAATGTAATTCTTAAAATATTCAGTAAACACACAGTATTAAGGAACCAAAGGTTATGTCCTTTTTCGATAACATATTTTTACACTTGCACTTAAATTTTAAGCAAATTTTTAAAACAATGTCATATAGTTTCAAAACCTTAAAAATGAAGATCACAAATTCCAATGTCTTCCTAATTTTCACACAAGAAATAAACACCAATATTTATATTCGCTAAGATGTGAAAACTAATAATATAAGCAGTTAAAGATTTTTTATTGTCATTCAACTAACAACTATCTCCCTAATACTGAAATAATAAGTGTGCTTTGCCATTTATTCTATTTGTGCTACTTGATAAACATATTAAAAACATCAATCTATAAGAATATGATAAATGTGTAAATATTAATGATAATACAGTGTTCGGTAATGAAATCAAAGCCACAACCTTTGTCATTTAGAGAGTAGTATCTGATAGTGCTGCCATCTATCACAACCCTGACATCACCAAATACTTTCTTGACTATATGTATTTAGAAGTTGAAACAGATCATTGGTTACAGACCCATAATTCTAAATCACCACTCTCAGAAGATGCCTGTTGCCATGGTGACTGAGTGTTCTGGTCATCGACTGGTATTCCTCTGAGGACGGCCGGTGTCAGAACTTCCTGGGCTGGGTCTATTCTGTGTCTGCGGTGAGAATGTAGTTTCTGTCGGGATGATTCAGAATTTTCTGTTGGTTGCATTCCAAGCTGGAATGACAATGAAATTATAATTTAACCTTCTGAGTACCGCAGTCAAGATATCTCGCCAGTCGACATACTGTACACTGTATACAGTGCATTCCCCAATTCATATTTCCCACCGTTTTGCCCACAATTTTACCAAGCAGTTACCAATGTTAACTGATTATGATCAAAGTTAATAACGTGGTTGTCTGAGGCATGACTGTTGAGAAATGCATTGATTCACCATGCAAGTTTAGAGATTGTTACACTATTCTAAAATGTTAAATAATAATCGTAAACTGAAAGGGTGTTCTGTATTGTGATTGGTTAATTACATTTTTTTCTGGGATCAAATAAAAATAAGATCCAGAAAGTTAATGATGTCATACAAAATTAGCAATTGGAACAGGCCAAGTTCATGGTTCAAGGGTCTACAGTTACTTTGTAGCCAAGTATTTTTTAAAAGAAAAAAACAAGTAATCAGTTTACAATGGACATAACCACATGGAATTTTTAGATTTACAAGTTTTATTGTCTATTTGATCCCACAAATGTCATTTTTGATTGAAGAACTGTCACTAATAAACATGTTAAAAACAAAATGTTCCCTGGACTAATCTAGGATTGGTCCCCAATAGTGGGCCAACTGGGCTATTGTTTGTTCCAGACAGTCCTCCACAACTGATACAACAAAGGCCATGGTATGTACTATCCTGTCTATGGCATGGTGCATATAAAAATCCCTAACTGCTACTTATCGAAAAGTGTAGCTGATTTAGCAAGCTTCCTTCCATCTTAACCATATGGTTCATATAACTGTAACTAAAAATGTGTTGAGCAAATCATTAAATAAAACATTTCTTGCTTGTTTCCATTATGATTTGACAAGTGAATGTTGCAGTAGCAGATTTCCACTCTTGTCATTTAGACCAAGAGTTTACATTTAGCAGCCTCCGAATAAATAAAGTGATGGGGTGTCATTTAATTTCCCTTCCTTTCATCTAGTCTTTACTCTCTGTACATGTGGCTCGGAAGCAAATGGCAATGTACAAACCTGTCCCATGTCATTCTTGCCCCACACCAATATTTGATTGTTTGTATCCATGGCAACATTAAACTCTCCTCCAGACTTGACCATCACAATATGGCGGTCGTTGATCTTTGTCAACATTTTGGGTTGTTTCTGAAATGAACGGACACCACAATGAGTCAGATCTACATGTGTCTGTCGACATACACTTACTGAGTACTAACACGTTCAGACATGACAATACGCCTTCATAAAAAAACTAACTTTACACCACAATAAGACCAATCACAGACTTTTGCTGACACCCCCTGCCTTTCTTTTCAATGGCCCCCAAATATTTTTGCTCCATGTGTGTTCCAAATAAAAAATAATATTTCACCTGCTGCTCCCATTTTGAATTTTAAAAAAAATATTAAAATTTACTATGGCCTTATGATTTGAGGTGGGGAGCTACTTAAAATTCCTAAATGCTTGAATATTATCATTAATTATAAATATCTGCACTTTAAGTAATCATTAACCACTGTCTGGCTTGTAGCTTAATTTAATATTTATGACCGTGTCTGTACACTTAGCAACAGAAAGTAATTCTAATATAGCAAATAATTTGACTGGTTCCAGATGTGATTACTGGGTATCATGTGTCCACAAAAAACCAGTTTAGCAAGCTTTTTTTTGGCTTCATATGCCTGAACTCACTTCACTTTTATGAAATATTAAACTTACTGCCACTTGATATATGAAAAATAATATCAATAATGATAATAAATGCATAACATGTTTACTGACTTCCTCCTGTTTGGTCCCAGTACCAAGCTGTCCATCCATATTGTTGCCCCATGTGTAAACTTCACCCTCTGTTGTCAGAAGAATGCTGTGTAGACTTCCACTAGCGACCTGAAACAAAATCACAAAACTAAGTAACAACTCAATTAACCTGATCAGACATACTTACTCAGCATCAATGGTTCCTAAGTGATGTTTCCATTAACGTGAATAGTATCAACAAGGCACAGAGCCAGGAAACTGTCTATGGAGCCTGAGCGATGTTTCCATTAACGTAAACAGTATCAACAAGGCACAGAGCCAGGAAACTGTCTATGGAGCCCGAGTGATGTTTCCATTAACATAAATAGCATCAACAAAGCACAGAGCCAGGAAACTGTCTATGGAAACTGTCTATGGAGCCTGAGTGATGTTTTTATTAACGTAAAGAGTATCAACAAGGCACAGAGCCAGGAAACTGTCTATGGAGCTGGAGTGATGTTTCCATTAACATAAACAGTATAAAGAAGGCACAGAGCCAGGAAACTGTCTATGGAGCTGGAGTGATGTTTCCATTAACGTACATAACATCAACAAGGGTCGGAGCCAGGAAACTGCTGATGTACCTGAGTGATGTTTCCATTAACGTACATAACATCAACAAGGGATGGAGCCAGGAAACTGTCTATGTTACCTTAGTGATGTTTCCACTGATATAAATAGTATCAACTAAAGTTGGAGCCAGGAAACTGCTGATGTACCTGAGTGATGTTTCCATTAACGTACATAGTATCAACAAAGGACGGACACAGGAAACTGTCTATGGTACCTGAGTGATGTTTCCACTGACGTAAATAGTATCAACTAAAGTTGGAGCGAGGAAGCTGTCGATGGGATCACTCAGTGGCTGCCCATGTTGACGTGATCGCCGAACCATCTGTGCCGAGTAGCGCAGACCACACGGATGACAACCCCAGGTGTACACATGGTTACCGGCAGTGACTACAATCTTTAAAAAAAACCATAAATCATTACCATAGTTACTGACAGTGACAACAATCTTTAAAATATACCTGTGGTTACTAGCAGTGTCTACATTCTTAAAACAAAATATACAAATGGTTACTATGGTTACTGGCAGAGAAGACAGTCTCAAAAATATTAAATTATGATTTTTGTATTTCTTTTCTAATTTTGCACATGGATGGTAACTAACTAAATTTAGAGTTTTTTTAGAAACAAAAACAGATGAAATTGATGTTAATCAGAATTAAATGTAAAAAATAAATGACTACAATGTGTCAAGTTTTGAAGGAAGCAAATTTTAGATGTCTTTGTAAATCCTTCAATTACAAAATTGAATATAGTATGGCATTAAAAAACAAAAAACAATAGTAACTGTTACAAACTGACCAGTATACACTAAAATTAATGCAACTTTGGAACATCATTTTCACAAGAGATGAAACAAGAAAAACATACTGATGAGAAATACTTGGCGCCAATGGCTGTGATTGGTTCATCAACGGTGTGTAATTTGACCGGGGTGGATTGTTTCAGATTGTTTCCCAGACCAAGTTGGCCGAAATATCCACAGCCAAACACGTACAGTTCACCCTGGGTAACCAAAGAACATATCATTAACATTGCTGTCGTTAACGGTAAAAAAATAACCAGAGAAAACTAAATTATAACAAACTGTTATCGCCAGCTAAGAATGTTATTAAATAGAATCATGTTGATACTGAAGCCTACTGTCTTATCTTAAAAATTAACATACCCAGTAATGATTAACAAGCTAATATTACCCAATCAGGAATTATTTTTGCTAAATGCATAAGCAATTTAAATCATACAAATATCTTGATTCAATTAGAAAGCATCTATACTTTGAAATTTGTTAATAGCAGAACAGTTATTAAATAGATAGTGAAAAAAACATTACCTACGACATATATATATATATATATATATATATCATCCATCCATCCATCCATCCATTCATTCATCCAATTCCATCCATACATTGATCCATCTATCTGTCCGTCCATCCATCCATCCAATTTACCTGTTCTGTAAGAGCCAAACTGTGACAGTATCCAGCAGCTATTCTTACAATGTTTTTCTCACTCAGTGTTTTGATGAGAGTAGGGGCAAGTCGGTCTTCAGGGTCACTATGACCTAGCTGTCCATGCACCCCCCACCCCCAGCTGTACAATCTAAACATAAACATTTCATTCATTAGACAAATATCACTCCAC
>JAECMU010293280.1:0-10241 GCA_016106625.1 Dracogyra subfuscus | reverse complement strand
AGACACAAACGACAGAGCCTCCGATTAGCAAGGTGACAAACGCCAGCACAGAAACAAACACCAGAGGGCGTGTTGAACTATATTGCTGACGATCAGACGAATTATTCACGGTCGTTACAAATGTGTTTAAGACAATTGTACTGCGTTGAAATCGAACAGTTATAAGGATGTTTAGCATTAGAATAAGCAGACATGGCAGGGCTGAGGGAAATACGAATCTATTAAAATATAAACAAGTTCTAAAAATCAGCTTGAAACAGAACGATATTTTGCAAGAAAACATCGTTTCACTCTCCTTGTAAAGTTCCACGCCTAATAAGCAGAAGTCAAAATCGGCCAAAAAGTACACGGCATAAGATAGGTAATTTAGTTTCGAGTGTCCCAACAAAACAAACAGCAGCATGTTCCCGATAAGGCTTATCTGAACTATAAATGCCAACACGCTCCAGTAACTGTATTCATACATTGTTAACTATCCCCTGCGCGTGCTGTAACCTCTCTTAGATAATGACCAATACAGCACAAATTAAAGTTTAGAATAAAAGTCAGTATCCGTGATATTTGTATTTTTTGTACAGTTCTTTACACTGTTTTTATTATACCTTGAATTTTTCTCTTGATGTTGATAATCACCGTATTTATTTCCATTACCATAGTTGTTTTAGTACCGATGTATTTTTCGTGCTAGGGTGTCGTTATACATTCATTCATTCATTGTTAACTATATAACGAACCAATTAGGAACTCTTTAGTTAAGAAGCATGCACCCCATAATCCATGTAAATAATGGGTTATGTAGTTTATATATTGTATATTTTATTTAGGAGTTGTTTCATTAAGTAGCATGCACCCCATAATCCATGTAAATAATGGGTTATGTAGTTTATATATTGTATATTCTATTATCAGATGAGGCTAAAACATATATATTTCCGTCTGTCTTTCCAATACAACATGCCATTATATACATTTGTTTCGGTGAAAATAAAATTATCAAACAAGGGTACGTAATCTAGCTGAGCACATAGTGAAGAAAACATGTTAAAGGGACATTCCCGAGTTTCCAGCATTATAAGATATTTCCGACTACCGGGGTAATACAATATTTCTACGATTAAAGTTACATATTAAATATATTTTCTTGTTTAGAATGTCAATGTATGTACATTTAATGCGTTTCTGGTTGTCTTAATATACATAAGAAGCCCAAACTGGATTTCCTTTTCAAATAATTTCGTAAGCACGAACAGATATTTTTAGGAAATAAAATTAAAATTAACTTAGTACAAATATGATAACGATCAGAAGCACGTTTAATATAGAGTCACTAATATTCTAAACAAGAACATATATGTAATATGTAAGTTTAATTGAAGAAATATTTTATTAGTCGATAACATCTTAAAATATTGCAACAAACTCAGGAATGTCCCTTTAATGCTATTGAACATGGTAATAATTTAGTTTTGCTAATGCTAGTAATCGACAGCTACCATGGCAACATTTTGATACGTTTATGTTCTAAGAGTCTTAATAGTTTTATGTTTCTTACACTGAAATCGTTACGTAAGTATTGCCCATACCGGAATCTCTCTGGTTCATTAAGGCAGCGATTATGGTCTAAAATTACCAAGATAAACTTGCTTTTGACAATACTTCGTTGTTTTCCCTTCTTTTGTTTTGTAGATGCGTGCATACAGATGGGCGTGTGTATGCGTGTGACTCATTACAATCTTCACTGTGTACACCACAGAGAGCGAGAGTGACAAATGATTAATATCAAAGGTAGGTTTACGTGTGTAGATGTATATGTATGTGTGCGTCTGAGATTAGTGTTTGCTTTTGTCGATATATGTCTGTATGCGTGCGTCTGTTGGAGTGACTGTGTATATGTGTATTGTATGTAAATATGTAGACATGTGTATGCGTTTGTGCTTATATATATGCGTGATTAACATAGACTCGGTTGATATTTTCAATATTAAAAAAATACTCGTCTCTCTCTCTCTCTCTCTCTCTCTCTCTCTCTCTCTATCTCTCTCTCTCTCTCTCTCTCTCTCTCTCTCTCTCTCTCTCTCTCTTAAATCTGAAAAACACGACATGAAATGAGTTTGAAGCCCAAATCACGATTTGGTGGGGGTTTTTCAAGCACTGCCTGCACTCCTATCCCTATAACAAAACAACCGTCCTTTTGTGGGTTTGTCTTTTGTTCAATATGCCACGATTAAGTTGTTCAAAACAGTTTATTATTTGCCAAAAAAATATACATTTTGTAGGCATACAAACATATTTACAATAAAATAATACATTGTACACATTGCGGGGGATGGTCAGGTCTACATGATAGACCTATTAAAAGTTACGACAGCCGATAGTAAAATAAAGTAATGAAATCAATACATAAATAAAAACATACTCATAAATCAAGGTTGTCTGTTCTATGTGTGGTAGCAGTTATCAAGCATTTACACAGTTTAATTAACTCTCTTGAGTTATCGGTGGACAGTAGTTGTGTTAATTTCAGAATTGATGGTTTATTATAATAACAAGTTTTAATATATTTATCTCTTATAGTATAGTAGAACGGACAAGCTAGAACAAAGTGATATTCGTCTTCTAGTACATTCATGTTGCAAAGAATACATATCCTATTGCCCCTATCGATATAATGGTATCTGCCCGTTTCTTTTGAGAGATTATGTGCAGAAAGTCTAAATTTACTTAAAATACGTTTTTGTTTCTGAAAATAAGGTCGTAGACAAAACTTATTAACAATGAATTTGTATGGAGACACTTTGGAGAATTATTAAATGCAGTAAACATAGCCTGAATAAATTGATATGTCATTCTCTGCTTGATAATGATAAAAATATTCTGCTATTTTTTACATTTTGATTGTACCATATATGGCCAAAATCATTAATGAGAACGAGGTCTCGTACTAACCCAGTTCATAAAGGACGATACTTTTAAAGTACAGTTATCTGTAGTCAACAACTTTATCCAATATGTTACAATTCGAACATTCATACTTATATACAGAGGTGATCGGCCTGATTCATAATACACCATCATATTAGTAGTGCCCCGTTTCACGTCTAAAATATGTTTACAAAATTGCAAATGTAGAATCTCGTGGCTGTTTGCTTTATTAAAACCCCACACTTCACACCCATAAGCTCAAATACTACTAACATATGTATCAAATAATGATAGTAAGGTTTCTGCATTTAAAAATAATTACTAGTTTTAGCAAATAAAGCAGCCATAGCTTTTCTACCTCGGTTGCACATTACCTTCTGAGAGTAGTGGTTAAATGTTCCATTATAATGAAGACAGACCCCAAGGTAGTTAAAACTATCGACAATTTCTAAAGTTTACTTTTTTCAGGTTTCACATTTCCACCTTTTCTGAATACTATGATTTTACTTTTATTAATATTTACGTTTAAATTCCACTCAATTGTGTATATATACAAAGTGTCTAACATACTCTACAATTCATGTACACTTTCAGAGAACAATACTGTATCATCTGTGTACATTAGAAGACAGAGGTGAGGCGTATTTAACTGGTATAGACAGTCCGTGGTATTTAACAGTTCCATTTCTAAATAATTGACAAATAAAGAAAATAAAAATTGCGAAAGGGCTTCTCCCTGAATTAGACCAGAACGATTCAGATATTTTCCCCTGATATTTAACACATGATTTGATCTGACCATACATTGATTTTACAACATTTACAAGCTTGCTATTTAATACTAATTTATACATTTTTAGCCATAATGCCTTATGTTCAAAAGTATCAATTGGGGATAGGACATATTGACAGGAAGTAGGTATCCCCATGGGCACGAACTGTGCTCCACTGCTCGCCGATTTGTTTCTCTATGCATATGAGTCAGATTTTCTGACTAATCTGCCTAAATCAAAACAAAGGAATCTGGCTAGTAAGTTTAACTTCACATTTCGTTATATTGATGATCTTATATCATTCAATAACAATAAGATCACAGATTACCTTTCATTGATTTACCCACCAGAGTTATAAATAAAAGAAACCACAGACAATGAAAAATGTCTGATGCAATACCCTATTTTGATCTTGTAATACATGTTCATCTTTTTGGTGAAAATGTTGTATTTTACCTTATGGTGTACTTTATGGCTGCGGGTTGTGTTCATGACGAGTGCCACCGGTGGGGCAGGATATGCCCACCTTTCGCGAACACCTGATATCATTACCATTGTATGGTGATTCATGAGCTCATTCCATCAGTCATATGTATTCCACTGATCTCTGTCCTGTGCACATTTGGTTTCGCAGAGCTGGTCTTGGGAGTGGCAGTCCTCCTGGAGGCAGCGCAGGAAGGACGTGACGTGCTGTGCTAGATTTGCTTGGGGACTGTCAGTCTTAAGGACAAGTCACCCGACGGTGGATCATGGAAATGATCACGACCTTGCCTTAACGCCCCTTGGACTGCACACTGCAGATATATGCACCTGACCACGGATACGGTTTTGTCGTTCAGATTACTATAGTCAATAAAGGCACACTATATTTTTTCTTATTGCCAAGCGTAAGAGTTATAAGGCTATGTAAAGTAAAAATAGCGTCAACTGTGCTGAAACCAGGCCTGAAGCCAAACGGGGCATCATATATTATACTGTAGGTTGAACTCACATGCAGTAATCTATTGTTTGAAATTGAGGTAAACAATTGTTATAAGTGGCTCATGAGAAAATTATTTTAAAAAAAATTGTTTAACGACGCATACAACCCATTTTATTTACGGTTATATGGCGTCAGACATATGGTTAAGGACCACACAGATAATTGAGAGAGGAAACTCGCTGTCGCCACTTCATGGGCTACTCTTTCCGATTAGCAGCAAAGGATCATTTATATGCATTATCCCACAGACAGGATAACACATACCACGGTCTTTGATATACCAGTCGTGGTGCACTGGCTGTGACGAGAAATAGTCCAATGGGTGGCTCATGAGAGTAATACCTTTATAATTGTTTACATCGTTTTTGTCACCCTTTTTAAATATGAGAATAATAGTGCCGTTGCACCAGTTCTCTGGAAAGATACCCGAATCTAAAATAACATTAACAAGTTTACAGAGAATAGGTACCAGTATGTCTTAAAACGTATATAATATACCATCTATTCCGGGGCTTTTGTTATGTTTAACTTTACTTAACGCAAATAGGATGTCTTGTTCAGTAATTCGACTGTCTAATTCTTCATACAAGGCTTGATTATCTTGATCAATGCAATCGTTCGTTCCTTGCGTAGTATCGTCTTGCTTAGAACCAACGAGGTCTTTAAAGTATTTAATAAATTCATCTATTGTTATGTTACAGTTGTGCCTTTTTTATATTTATTTAAAAAAATTGGGGTTGTTTTTCCTGAGAGTACCAATCATATTTCCTTCTTGCATCAGGTAAGATGAACGCAGTTTCCTTTGTAATAATTTGTACTTGTTCTTAGCTTCTGATAATTTGAATCTATTCAGATGGCTACGATTGTAATTGAATTGTCGGAGAGTATACCTGTACCTATTATACAACTTTGAGCATTCCTTATTGAACCAAGGCTTGTATTCATGAACCGAAAGAAAGAAAGAAAGAAATGTTTTATTTAACCACGCACTCAAAACATTTTAATTACGGTTATATGACGTCAGACATATGGTTAAGGACCACACAGTTTTTAAGAGGAAACCCGCTGTCGCCACTTCATGGGCTACTCTTTCCGATTAGCAGCAAGGGAGCTTTTATATGCATCATCTCACAAACAGGATATCACATACCACGGCCTTTGATATACCAGTCGTGGTGCACTGGTTAGGATGAGAAATAGCCCAATGGGCCCACCGACGGGGATCAATCCCAGACCGACCGCGCATCGAGCGAGCGCTGTACCACTGAGCTACGTCCCGCCCGTGCATTCATGCACAATACCGCGTGTGTTGGTGTGTACTGAAGAGTTGTTACCAGTTCGCGTTTCGCGCTTACAGGTCTCGTCAAAAATATTGTGTAGCAGCACTGTCAAGCTATTAACGCACTCATTAAGAGAAGTTTTATTAAGAATAAGATCATCAATGCATGCACTGAGTTCGTTTTGCCTAGAAGTAACATTGTTATGCGGTGTTTTGTTACCACTTTTACAAGTACATGTTGATTCATTTACGCCATTTTGTTTTCTTAATAACATGAATATAGGTGCATGATCAGAGTAACTATTAAAATCCCCAACAAAGAAATCGTGTATAACATCTACAGAATATTTATCTACAATACACTAATCTATTAAGGTTGTGCCGTTTTTGTTACAGAATGTGATGTTTCTGGTGCAGTCACTAGCTGACCTGTCGTTTACTATTCTTACGCCAGACGCTATACACATGTTTAATAAATATCGTCCCATGTCGTTTACTATCACATCTTCCGAGGTTTGTTTTAGTTTTTTTATAGTTGTTTTAAGGTGTGTGTTTTTTTTTGTTAGTTTCTTTTTTGTTAATTTATGTTTTTGTTACAGTAAATAGCGCTCTCGTAATCAAATAGCTTAGGTACGCAGCCGATATCATCAAAGAATACTTTATCAGTTTCTATAAAATCACTCTCTTAACCAACACGCCCATTAAAATCGCCCATCAGTATAACATGCCCCTGATCTTTAAACTATTCAATATTCTCTTCCAATGTTTGGAATAAGTCACAGTCATATACTGTATAAAACTCACGTCGATCTGGTGGTAAATATACAAAACATAAATAATTATCTACATTGTTATCAAACAGCGATTTATCACATCTTATCCCAAGTACAAATATTAAAACAGTTAGAAACACGTTACAGCCACTGAAATTCTAAAGCAGAAGATATATTTAATATGTAAGTTTAATCATAGAATATGTTATTATTCGGAAATATCTTATAATGTAACACACTCGGGAATCTCCCTTTAAATTGCAAACAGTCAATGAGCGCAATGATGTCGCCTGTTGGACTCGTGGTTGTATTGTTTAACTAGTCATTGTGATTTTTATACTCGCATTTGGCTAGCTAATTAGTAATTTCAGCGACTGGCACAGGCGGAGTAAGTCCTGGACAGTGTGTTCGTTGCTGGAATGATAATGGTCACGTGGTATACCAATGTCTGTGACGTTAAAACGGGAATATCTAAAAAGAGATTAGAGCTTGTCTGCTCGACGTTTTTTTTTTTTCTTCTCAAACGCGCGTGTGTTTTTAAGAAATACGAAAAAAGCATTTTGTGGTATTACCAGGGTAATCAAAGAACACTTCAGGTGTATGGAAATGTATATTTTAAATACTAAAATGTAAGTAAAGTGCAATTTTATTTGTGAAAAAAGGTATTTAGCGAAAAACGACGGCGTAATGGTTAACAACTAGGGCACAACCCTTTAACAGATATTGAGTTGTACGATGGAATATAAGCCTTTGTTTCTCCATTGTTTAATTTTGTTTGTAAATCGGACGATTTATGTACGCTGTTAGGGGCAACCATAATTTAGCACGTTGTCAAAACTCCCGACAACGTGTACGACATTCTGTCACTGAACATCGTGTGTGGCGTGTTCGTCAGGGTATTGATTTGCGGCTTCTACTAATATGAGGGCGTTATGCAGCCCAGAGGTAAAATATTCGCTTGATGCGCGGACGGTCGATCCCCGTCGGTGGGCCCATTGGGCTATATTCGTGCCAGCCAGTGCAACATGACTGGTATATCAAAGGCCGTGGTATGTACTGCAAGATCGTTTGTTGCTAATCGAAAATAGTAGTTCATGAAGTGGCGACAGCGGGTTTCCTCTCTAAATGTATGTGTGATCCTTAGCCATATGACTGACGTCATATAACCGTAAACAAAATGGGTCTAGGTTTGCCTCGGCATGTTTTCCTCTGGCTATGTCCAGGGTCATTGTAAATACAAGGTTATTATGTCATAATGCATATCGAACTCTGAAAGCATCGCACATTTTTGGCAATAGACATTACATTTTGTTTTCAGAATTATTAACTTCACATTATGATCTTAATAGAGTGTTTCCATTAGCAACCCCAAACTGAGCGGCAAAATCGCTCTTCCATGTGTTTCTTCTCTTTGTTTTACTGTTCCCTATAATGGGTATCAGTCTAACGTACCGGTATAATAATTTAATGGAACTGTATTATTTGACACGTAGATGTTTGGAGAAAGTTGATATAAGACGCAAATCAATATTATAGTCTAACGGTAAGAAGACTGAATGTAATGAAAGTGAAAATGTACTTTTTTCCGTCATTTTAAAGGGACATTCCTGAGTTTGCTGCAATATTTTAAGATGTTATCGACTAATCCAATATTTCTATGATTAAACTTACATATTAATTATATTTTCTTGTTTAGACTATTACTGACTGTGTTTTAAACGTGTTTCTGATCGCTGTGTACTACGTTAATATTGTTTCGTACGAACGAAAATATTTGAAGACAAAATCCAGTTGTGTGTTCTTACAAATATTAAGACGACCAGAAACGTATTAAATATACAGACACAGACACCGATATTCTAAACAAGAACATATATTTAACATGTACGTTTAATCGTACACAAATGTTATTAGTAGGAAACATCTTACAATGCAGGACACTCGGGAATGTCCCTTTAAAAATCATAATGGTTGTTGCTAATTTAGTGTTGTAATCCATCCTAAGTAACAACTGATGTCATATTAGATAACCCATTAGCCTAGCATGTCATTATTATAAACACATACACAATATCAACAAAACAACCAAAAAAAAACCAATAACAAATCCGACCACAAATCATTGGCATTGTGATGACTTACAGTATGAGACAACAGCGTTACCTTTGTGACTACTGGGATTATTATATGCACATACCGTGAAACCGCACATAACGACCAGCCCCGTTCTAACGACCAGTATCAATAACATACATTACTCACCTTTGTGACTATAGTGTAAATTGCTCCATATTCATAAGGTCCGAACCACACATACCGTCCATCTGCCAGTGGATAAGTTGAACGGTACAACCGTGCACGTATGGATGCTGTTCGGTGTGGCATTGTGACAAAACGGGTGTCAGTGATCCACCATGCAATGATCGTATAGTACCACCATGGCTATATCGGGCAAAATGAGAGCTGTTGGGCCAGAAATGGGAGACAAACTAGGGCCAAGACAGGGGGGGGGAAACAAAGAGCCAACAGACTTTGTCCCGTGTGTGGAGCAGACTCACCACAGTGAGTATGGTCAGAGGGGTGGTGAGTACGGTGTGTTTCATGTTGTGCTTCTTAAGAGTTAGTGGCGCTTTTGCTATATAGTCGTCTTTCTATGTAGCTCAATGTTGCTTCGTTGTTGTTTCGTTGCACTACTTAACAGCGCTTTACTATGTTTGGTTGTTGTTGTTGATGTGCTTGTTGATATGGTGTTTAAATATTTATATTATTATTCTTATATATTATTATTTTGTTGCTTTTTAGTAATTATGGTTGATATAATATTAATTGTGTAATCATATACTGAGGAACGGTTGGTGAGTATGTAAATTGGCTTTTGCATGAATTTGTTAATTAAAATATGAATTTGCAAATGTTTTGTTTATAATGCCGCCCTTACTGGTGTGGGGGATGAAGTGCATAGAGAGGTTCCAGACAGAGGATATTTTAAAGGGGCATTCCTGAGTGTGCTGCAATCTTTATATTTTTAGATGTTATCGACTAATAAAACATTTCTACGATTAAACTTACATATTAAATATATTTTCTTGTTTAGAATATAAGTGGATGTATATTAAACGTGTTTCTGATCGTTTTAATATTTGTACTAAGTTATTTTTTCAGTTTATTTCCTAAAAATTATTTAAAGACGAAATCCAGTTTGGGCTTCTTACAAATATTAAGACGATCAGAAACACATCAACTATACATACATTGATATTCTAAACAAGAACATATACTTAATATGTAAGTTTAATCGTAGAAATAGTCTACTATTCGGAAATATCTTACAATGCAGCAAACTCGGGAATGTCCCTTTAATTATTGATCTCTATAATTCTTTATTTTAGATAAGCTGATTCGTGACAGTGCACTATAGGTATTTTTTACCTGTTATTATTTTGCTTTATAGCAAAAAAATACGATGAGGTAGCAGTACACGCGTTACCCCTCCCTTACCTCACGAATATAAG
>JAECMU010293094.1:0-10663 GCA_016106625.1 Dracogyra subfuscus | reverse complement strand
GCTGTCACCCAGTTTCATTTAATAGTGTTTGTGTGAACAGTGGAGCTGTTGCCAGTTTCTATCATTAAACAAAAATCCATGTTTTAGTCGGCACAGTTGAATCTTTTGCAAACTTCTGGTGATTTAATTATATACAAAAACAAAAATCACACAAAAACTATAATGGTGTTCAAGAATATGTATGTTTTTTCATAAAAAGAAAACTGTGCCACCATTCTATAAGACTATGTATATCTATTCTTTGTAAATCTTATATATAAATATATATAAATATATACATATATTTATCCACGTTTTATCAAGAACATGTTTTATCTGATGATGGGTACACCTCAGAAATGATTGAAAGTTTACTGCTGTAAAAATTTGTTGTGACATGGTTTTTAAGATTTGTGGGGTTTCTTAATATTAGTATGTCTGACAAGACCCTTTGCCTATAAAACTTGTACTGGATTTGAGTCTTATGTGAGCGTTTGGGCCTGTGCAGTATTGTCTTGTGTACAAAACAGGCTTTGAGAGTTGAAGTCCATGCTTTGTAACCTTGGACATCTAGACTCAAGTCTTGGACATGGATCAAGATGATGCAGTTGATTCAGATTGTATTACTTTTTGTCTGGACTCTACTAGGTTAAAAAGCATGATGCATAGATTTAAATTGCATGTAGATTGTATATTAAGACTTTTAAGACAATAAAGATAAAAGAGGCAATGTGCCAGACTTTGATGTTGACAAGGAATTTTGTCTAAATTATTCTGACATGGATATACTCCGAACTTTAGATAGACTGCAAATTGGATGTGTTTTAATATTCAAATTGATTTCTTTTCTGGCTAAACCAAATACAAGATGTTTTTTCTAAACTTATAAATATAAATTCAAGTCTCAGTTTTAGAGTCTAGACCATCATACAATCTGCATTCAGTCTGAGATAGAAAGTTTTATGAGCATGGGGTCTGATGTATTCTGAACAGGGTGTAATTTAGCCTGTGTACTGTAACAGATGTGTTGTTTAACCGTTAGGTTGATCTTCTGACAATCGGATGTGTAATCTGACCTTTAGCTTGAAGCAGCACTGCATGTTTTCTTCATCTTTAATAGTCATCTGACATGACAATATTTGGGCGGGGGGGGAGGGGGTAAATGGCATTATTTCATGTATTTCATTTGACTGAGAATCTGCCTGTAAGTTATGTAATCACTTTTGAAAGTGTCTGTCTTCGGTGGGCATAAGAATTAGACACAAGGGTCATGAAACAACAGAATCTGAATTTAAGCTGTCAACTCCAAATTTTACCTGTATATAAGCATCAGTACATGTATATGCATTTGTTTGGGAGGTGTTGGTGGGGTGAGAACTTAATAGGCATAGTCAGGCATAATCTAGATTAATTTAAATGAAAATAACATTAACACATGCAAAATCATATCTACCCAAGACAAAGAGTCCAAAGGATGTTTTGACAAGGTCATGAATTAGAGAATCGGACCTTTAACTTAACTGTCCTCGAGACTGAATCACATTTATGTAATCTCATGTTTAGAGATCATCTGACAATCTGTAATCTGACAATCAGATATGTAATCTGAACTTTAACTCAACTGTCCTTCAGCTGGAATGATCTTCTAGGTGTTGTCATCATTTTATTGTGTACTTACAGTATGAAGATGTGAGAAGTCTTAATTTTTGAAGTTGTTTTGAAATCTGTAATACAATACACCAAGTAGTTGCAGTCATATAGGAGCTTTAAACCTTTAGGACCTTTGCCCTGTTGGAGCTTTTACCCCATCCATTTTATTCAACAATGGTCTGACCTCTGGGAATTGTATTACCCATCTCAAATGGGGGATGGGGCCTGGGATTTGATTTCTGTCAAGAAATTTGGCTGTCCAGCAGATATCTGATTCTGAATATTTTCCTAGATAATATATTGTGTGCTTTTTAAACTTTGTTTAACTGAAGTTCAAACTTGTTTTAAAGTTTGTAGTAAAAAAAAAATATTGGTAGTCTGTATAAAATAGTGTTCACAGAAAGGAAATTGAATATGATTTAAAATTCCGAAAATTACTTTTATTTAACCTTGGAATAAAGTTTATGCTTTTTAAAGATCTTTAAAAAAAACAATTATCATATTCCTGCGGAGGTATTCAGGTTTGTGACTTCTGTTTTGAAGTAATTGCTTGATCAGATGAAATACATGGTCATATAGTGATCTTTTCACAGGTGATCATGGTGTCCTCATTCTTTTATATGTATCGTTTGATTATAACACTCAACTGCTTCTTGTTTCTTTGTCTGCCATTTTGTTTTCTGTTGTTAGTAGATCCTACTGTTTTGTTGTTTGACCTGTAATCCAGAACGTACAGTTAACTAACTAAGCAGCTTAGAGCATTCCACAGTGTACTTTCTTTTTTGTGCTTTTCACTAGTTTTGTGTGTGATATAGTTTCACATAACATCATCATCATTGCAGTTTGCAAATGTCAAGTGCCCAATCTAAACAAGTAATTTGATAATTTTGTATGAACTAACAAATTACAGTATATGCAACTTCATCCAAATTGTTTAAAATGAGCTTTGGAATGTATACCTTAAGAAAATCATCATTAATAAACTAGATTTAAAGTAACATAAATTTGTAAGAGATAATGCATTAATTGAATTAATAACACTACATGTGTATTTATGACCAAAGATATTGTCCCAAATGAGATATTGTCTTTATGTCTGGCCTCTTTGTTTAGTATACATAGAAGTATCGACTTGACCTTGATCCAGATCTTTTAGATATGCCCATGATACATGTAGGTTTGTTTTCAGCTTTGACCATTTAGCAAGTAAAACAATTAACCTTGAACTGGGCCTTTTGTTATATTGTAAGATCTGACTGCATTGAAGACAAATCTATTGTTTGTGTGTGTAAATTGTGGACTAAAAAAGTGTGGGTGAAGGATGACATGGGCCACTGGAATAGTGGTACCTTTATTATCAGATTTTACGTGTGATTCAGTGCTACATATATCAGCCACTGGCATAGTCAGGATTTTATATTGCAGGGGGGCCATGCGGCCAAGCTGTTGGGTCCCATTTTAATGAAATACCTGAGGAAAAATTAAAACAATTCCAACTTAATTACTTGTACTTTATTTAAATTGCACAAAAATTTGTCTAGTAGATTCTAGATTCTGTTGCAGGTTTATTTAAATATCAAGACAATTGCTTGAGTGTGGTATTATAGTTTTCTGATGCAGTGTGATAACTCACAAAAACATTGTATGATATATCTCATCTTGTATTCCCATCTTAGTAGCCGTTTGTTTTGTGTGTGGTATGAAATGAATGTATGACAACTTGTAATATGAATATATGCCAAGGATATGAATAGTCCATCATTTTATAATATGGTAGGGAAAAACAGCAACTAGTTAATCCAACTGTCTGTCTCTTTGGTCATCATTAAGACATAGGTTTCAATTCTAATGTATAGGACTTTTACATGATCTTTGTGCAATGTACTGTGGTTACTACCGGTATATGTTTTTGTCAAGGTTATCTGTTAAAGGATTGGGGTTTGGTTGTTTTTGGCATGGGGAAGAGGACATATTAGACTTGTTTTTGTTATTATGAAATGAAGTAAATATGTAGCCAGATTATAACACAATGAGGAATTTGCTATCTTACCAGTAGGACTAATGTAGGATTTAATATTATATGTTTATATATAATGAATTATTTCAGGTGCTATAAATTATTAACATTAACTTCAGTAGAGGTACATGTAAACTAGTTGTGATCTATTATGTAAAACAAATTAAAAGCATTTTTAATCAAAATTTGATTTCAGTTTAATACAAATTTGATTTCAATTTTCACTCTTATCACATGGATAAAAATAACTACGGTAATAGACTTTTTTTATATTGCCTGTTGTATTGCCTTAAAAAAAAAATCAGTGAAATTAGCAGAGAAAAACATGTAAAAAGCTGGTTAATTTTATGCAACTGTTATAATTATTTGTTTAATTTTAACAGATGCAGCTTGCCAATGAAATATTTTACAGCTTTATCATCATGGCTAATTAATTTTAGCTGATTACTAATTAAGTTTACTATGTGCAATATGTTTTTTTTGGGGTAATCTTCTTATGATTGGCTTTGATAGATGGTAGGTTTTTGCTCAGTTATTGCTCATACATAGCAGATAGTCCAATCAGATTAAAGTAATTCCCTCATGGTCATTCCATTTGGTTCAATTGGCCAATCAAATTGAGTGTACTTCAAGAATGTGGTAGTTCCTAGCTCAAATACCAGACATGCATTTTAGTTTTGTTCATTTAATTGTGATTTAAAACTATTTTTATTTTGATAAATTGCCTATAATATGTTAAAATGCAATATTGTTTTATTTATCTGTTTGAAATTTTGGAAACAAATTAAAAGAAAAAGACAACTTCAAAACCACATTGTGGTGTTACCTTTTATTTGAATTGAAAATATTTAAACTTCTACTATAAATTTAAACTTCAATTATAAGAATATCTCATATCGATAATAATTATGAATAACATTTATTTAAAAGTATTATTAGGATTGGACAAAATAGATTTAAAGATAGGATACTAGTTATGATGCATTCTTTAGTATTTAGCTCTTCACTTAGTGACATGACTTTAAAAATTGACATGTTAAAATACATGAAGGAAAGGACGGGCAGAAATTTTTTTTATTTCATAATACTGTAGTTGTCTTGTTCTTTCTTTCCATTTTGTTTCAAGAAATAGAGTTTACTAATACCATTAACCATGCAATTTATTTTACATTCATGTTTGTCAAATACAGTGCAGGTTAAACTGTTACATGGCTGTGTTTCTCCGAGGTTTTATTAATTATATACATGTATTATTATTTGTTCTTCTTCTCTTTTTTTTTTTTCCTTAAGAAAACATGTTTCATAATTCTACATATAAATTAAATAAAATGTGTTAATTTACTACAAATTTGATTTGTGAATTTGATTATCGTCTACATTTTTACTAATACTTTAAAAGCTGACTGTACATTTAACCTCATTAAGTCATGTGATCGCTGTTTTGAGTCATGTGACTTACACAGGTCATGTGATCGGTCTAGTCACATGACTTGCAAGACGTGTCATTACGCAGCCGTTGACAATCACTCATGTTGAACACTGTAATAAAATTGTAAATGTACAGAGTTTTGTGTTTGTATGATTCCTGAGTGACATAATGCGTATTTTACTGTGTGTCATTCTGGGAGTGCTAAAGTTCCCCTATAGCCACACTGTGGCATTGTGGGAAATATCATGACCCTCCATGGCTATTTTACAAAGGGTGCCATTTTCCATTTAGTATTGTATAAATAAAGAATATCAACTTGTATTGGTTTCGTTTTGTTTCTTCTTAGGTATTATTACATAATTGGGTTTTAAAAACGGTCATGGGAAAACTAAATTACACAACTGCTAATCTGCACGACAAAAAAAAAAAAATGGTCAGGGTCCTCTGCACAAATGGGCATTTGGCAAAAGAGTGCTTAATACCATGCATCTCTAGTACCTCATTTAGAGGACAGCCACTCCTGAGATTTTGTATTGGCAATTTCATCCCTTCTGCACTGCCAAAGAGGACTGCCACACCTAGACTAATACAGCTGTTTCAGAGTATAAGGCATAAATTCCATTTGTCTATAATCCATATGTGAATTCTTACATGTAATTAATAATGCATAGATGTGCCTCTTCTTATGGAGATGCATAAATGGAATATGCACAACCTATTTGCATAGAAAGCAATTGCTGCTATACATGTATAGAATATGGTTAAATGGAATTTGTGCCTACATAAAGGTTTTTTTTTTTAATAACATCACCAGAACACATTGATTAGTTAATGGTTGTCCGAAAAATCTTCTAAATGTTCTATTATGAGAACAGCACAAACCACTGATATACCAGTCATGGGGCTGTAGTAATTCACAAGTCTCTTATTAATATAGGTGTTGCAACAAATATTCCTACAATAATATATCTACCAACTTGCAGGATATTATGTAATGGGGGAGCAGTGATCCTGGCAAGCAGCGTTTGTAGGGTGGTTCAGATGTGCTCTTCAGGAAATATATGTTTAAAAAATATATTTAAAACATCGTTCAGCAGGGGGATGGGTTTCTCAACCCTGATCCTTCCTGCACATACTTGAGCAGGAGCAATACACTTTTTGTAGTGGTATAAACCAACACTCGCTGAACAAGTAGTAAGTGCTCAAAAGTATATATTGATATATATATGATATAGAAAAACAGTTATTGCAACAGCAATAATTTTTCTGTATGCAAATAAATTGTCTGCATTCATTGCTACTAAGGGCATACTTGTCTTTAAGTCCTAGAAACAAATGCCAATAAAGTATTATATCTCGTTCTCTTATTACTGACTACACCATGTTGTTAAAGTTTGTTTTATTTAACAACACCACTAGAGCACATTGATTTATTAATCATTGGCTAATGGATGTCGAACAGTAACTAATTTTAACATATAGTCTTAGGAAATCCGATATATGTTTCCAATGGTAGCAAGAGATCTTGTATGCACCATCATACACACAGGATAGCACATACCATGACCTTTGATATACCAGTCGTGGTGCACTGGCCCCTTTGTAATTAAGTCTAAATCAGCCCTTATAGACAGGAAACAAATGTTTATATGACAGAACATGTAAATGGTGTGAAACCGACATTATCTATACATTTGGTTTGGAGTGTGGACAAGGAAAAATAACAACAACAAATTGATTTGACAAGGCAACAGGATTTTAATATGTAAATAGAGAATAATACATGAGTGGCCAAGTTTTAATTTTTTTTATTTAATGAGCGAGAGTGAGTTTGATATGTTTGTAAACAAGTTGTGAGATAAAATAGGTATCTGACAGACATAAATGTATTATATTTTTTATATATCCTCAAAAACCAGGTTTTAAGCAAATTTTAACTAAGTTATTTACAGTCATTGTACTTGTAGATAACTTACGCATCACAATGTAATCGATATCCATCGTGTGGGTTTTCATTGGATGTATGGCAGTGGTGACCAGGTCATCACCTAAGAGCAGCCAGTCATATGTCTTGAAATTGTTAACACACATACATGTGTAAACAACCATGTTTTACCAAAAATTGTAGATGGTATTCTCACCAATGGGTGTGTAAGAAATCTAATTACATGTATTACATGTAAAACCATGTACTGGGATCTTTACAAACTTGATTGTGGGTACTGTACTTATTTTGTATATTATGTTACTTTGTTTCATTTAGAGTCACCGGTAGAGCATATTTGATTTATTATTCATCGACTATTGCATGTCAAACATTTGTTAATTTTGACATTTTGTCTTAAGAGAAGAAACCCGCTGCATTTTACCATTAGTAGCAGGGGATCTTTTACATGCACTATCTCACAGACAGGATAGCATATACCATGGCCTTTGATGTTAAAGTCAACATGTTCAGAAGATTTTAGTATTGACAATACAATATTGTACTGTTAATTTTAACTGGTGCTGTCACATCCAATGACTTTAAATTATATTGAGGCAAACAAATTAGATGGGGGGGGGGGGGCACTAAAATCACAAAACTTGGTATATTCAATTTGAATCTTTACAATATGAACCCAGAATATATTTTACAAACTGACATATAGGGGATGTTGTTTTGTTTTGCAAAACAGTACCAGACCCATAATCTCTGTGGGTAGACATGGGAAGCATGCAGTTAACATGCATGAACATTTTTGAAAATGTGTCCTTTACTAAAAAGTAGTCCATGGCAGTGGGGTTCCTTTCTCATTATCTTTGTGGTCCTTAACAATATATCCAACACCACATAACCCTGATTAAAATGTGCTGAGTGCATTGTTAATTTTTGTTCTAGTTATTTTAGGTTATGTATGACAACACATGTTCAGTGAATAAAAAACAACATTTATTGTACAGTTAAGGACTAGCCAACCATGACTTGTTTTATTAAGGCTTGTGAAGCCCATTCTGAAAAATTGCATATTAACAGCCTTACTAATCAGATGTGGTCCATGTGCTAACAGCTAGTTGTTAATACTTGACCAACCATGGAACAATTAACTATACTCTACAAAAAAGAGTATACACATTAAAAAAATAATTTCTACATATTGTCGTACCTCAACCTCAAACACATCTTAGCACATCCCTGCCATGGCATGTACCACATATGCATGCTGTGTTGGAATGTTATCGTGAGCTTAAAGATGCTTGCAGGGCAAATGCATTATTTCCACTTACTGGGATTGTTTTCCTGCACATGGGAGCTCAGTGTTTTTCCTTGCATGTTCACACATATTCAATACTGTTTAAATAGAACAAATAACATTCATAACTTCCTTTTAATCATGCCATGCTTTACTTCAAATGACCACAAGAGACCAGTTGGAATGCTTCAAGCAGGTATCAGTATTGTTGATGTTGCCAGATAGTTTGGCCCCGTTGGAGGACCCACTGGGGTTTCTCGTTCCAGCCAGTGATCCACAACTGGTATAACAAAGGCAATGGTATGTACTCTCCTGTTTGTGGGATGGTGCATATAAAAGAACCCTTGCTGCTAATCGAAATGAGTAGCCCATGAAGTGGCGACAGCGGGTTTTCTCTTTCTATATCTGTGTGGTCCTTAAAATGTGTTGAGTGCATCATTAAATAAATAATACATTTCCACTCAAATATTTAGGTGTGACAAAATCAATTGTAAATATTTGTTGATCAACTAAACATCACTGGATGATGTGGGATTTAACTGAGGTGTTTGTGTCACAGGATCAAACCACATATGTTGATCCATTCAACTGATTGGGTTTTTTCTCGTTCCAACCAGTACATCACAACTGGTCCAAATATGTGGTATGTGTTATCCTGTCTGTGGGAAAGTGCATATAAAAGATCCCTTGCTGCTAAAGGAAAAATGTAGCAGGTTTCCTCTGATGACTACGAATCAGAATTACCATGTGTTTGACATCCAATAGCTGATGAAAAATCAGTGTGTTCTAGTGGTGTCATTAAACAAAATAAACAAACTTTAAACATCACTGGATCCATCAAAGACCTGCATTGGTAGTGGTACGCTATGAGTTATGTTGGATACACAGGATCAATATATCCAAACTACAATCCTGTATCAGCCAGTCATCATTGCTAGCAATGGGGAGGGATGCAGCCCAGTGGTAAAGTGTTCACTTGATGTATGGCCAGTCTAGGATCGATCCCCACCGGTAGACCCATTGGACTATTTCTTGTTCCAGCCAGTGCTCCACAACTGGTGTAACAAAGGCTGTGGTATGTACTATCCTGTCTTTGGAATGGTGCATATAATAGACCCCTTGTTGCTAATTGAAAAAAAGAATAGCCATAAAGTGGTGACAGTGGGTTTCCTCCCTCAATATCTGTGTGGTTCTTAACCATGATGCCACATAACCATAAATGAAATGTGTTGAGTGTCATTAATTAAAACATTTCCTTCCTTCTATTTCATTTATTTTCATTTCAACTTATTTTCGTGCTTATATCCAATTAAGGTTCAAGCATGCTGTCCTGGGCACACACCTCAGCTATCTGGACTGTCTGTCCAGGACAGTGGGTTAGTTGTTAGTTGGTTAGTGGTTAGTGAGAGAGAAGAGGGTGTAGTGGCCTTACACCTACCCATTGAACCCTTAAGAACTCGCTCAGGGTTGGAGCCGGTACCGGGCTGCGAACCCTGTACCTACCAGCGTGTAGTCCGATGGCTTAGCCACTACGCCACCGAGGCCAGCTAATTGTGCCCGAATTTCTCTATTATCTTGGCCAGAATTGGGGGATTTTCTCCAGCACAGGAGGAGTGGGGTGGTAGGAAGTAAAATATATTAAAGAACGCATAAGTGAACGAGATACGGAGCAGCTGCCCCAACCCATACCTCCGTCTCATTATTATTATTACTATTTTTTTATTTATTTTTTATTTTTTATTATTATTATTTTATTATTATTATTATTTCTTTATTTTTTTTTGTTAACGACGCACTCAACACATTACAATTACGGTTATATCGGCGTCGGACATATGATTATGTCGAGAAAAAACCCCAGTGGTTAGCTGACGGGGATCGATCCTAGATCGACCGCGCATCAGGCGGGCACTGTACCACTGGGCTATGCTGCCCGCCCGTGTCATTCATGCCTATGCGTTCATTCATTCATTCGTGGGGCGGAACGTAGCCCAGTGGTAAAGCGTTCGCTTGATGTGCGTTCGGTCTAGGATCAATACCCGTCGTTGGAACCATTGGGCTATTTCTCTTTTCAGCCACTGTTCCACAACTGGTGTAACAAAGGCCGTGGTATGTACCGTCCTGTCTGTGGGGTGGTGCATATACAGGATCCCATGCTGCTAATTGAAAAAGAGTAGCCCATGAAGTGACAGCAGCGGGTTTCCTCTCTCAATATTTGTGTGGTCCTTAACCACATGTCCGACGTCATATCACCGTACATAAAATCTTTTGACTGGTTGTTAAATAAAACATTTCCTTCATTCCTTCATTCGTACTTAGCGGGCAGCATAGCCCAGTGGTACAGTGCCCGCCTGA
>JAECMU010293079.1:0-16760 GCA_016106625.1 Dracogyra subfuscus | reverse complement strand
GTATTTAATATAAAGAGTTCTTTCTACAGGTTTAGTTCTGTAGTATTTAATATAAGGAGTTCTTTCTAGAGGTTTAGTTCTGTAGTATTTAATATAAAGAGTTCTTTCTACAGGTTTAGTTCTGTAGTATTTAATATAAAGAGTTCCTTCTACAGGTTTTGTTCTGTAGTATTTAATATATAGAGTTCCTTCTACAAGTTTAGTTCTATAGTATTTAATATAAAGAGTTCTTTCTAGAGGTTTAGTTCTGTAGTATTTAATATATAGAGTTGCTTCCAGTTGCTTAGTAAGAATGTGTTTGGTTCAGATTAAATAGCACCAAACGTCTTATAATTACAAATGTTTTGGTTCAGATCTCTTTGAATTAGTTATTGGTTAAAAACATATATTAAACAATTTACACAGTTTATCATGATCACATTGTGAATGGTTTCAAAATATTTCCTACTTGTACAAGACAAAAGGAACTTGGTACTTGTTTGTTTAAAGAAGAAAAAACAAGAAAAAAGAAGAAGAAAAAAGGGAGAGCACTGTAATTAAATTGTTGCTGTACACACAGAAGACAGTGTTCAATCACAATGTGTGTTTGCTTTTGGAGCACAGCTATTGATCTTGCTGTGACAAATTAAATTCTTTGGCCAAAAGACAACTCCAAAGGACTGGTCCGAGGAAAAACACTCGGATTATCTGGAAACCAGCACTAAGGGAGGCCGCTGATTAGCTCTTGTAATCAAGTTCAAAGACTTGCTAAACATGAAAAACATGCATGTAACACACACCGGCCTTTAACTGTGGTGTAGTGGTTAAGCCATCATTCAAGCCAGTACACCACAACTGGTATATCAAAGGCTATGGTATGTGTTATCCTGTCTGTGGGATGGTGCATATAAAAGAAAGGAAAGGAAATTGTTTTATTTAATGAGGCACTCAACACATTTTATTTACTGTTATATGGCATCAGAGATATGGTTACGGTCCACACAGCTATTGAGAGAGGAAACTCTTTTCGATTAGCAGCAAGGGATCTTTTATATTCACCACCCCATAGACAGGATAGCACATATGGTATGATACCACAGCCTTTGATGTACCAGTTGTGGTGCAGTGGCTGAAACAGAAAATAGCCAAATGGGCCCACTGACGGGGATTGATCCCTTACTGACCACGCATCAAGCAAGCGTTACATCTCGCCTCCCTTCCCATATAAAAGATCCCGTGCTACTAATGGGAAAATGTAGCAGATTTTTCTTTCTAAGACTATATGTCAAATACTTAACAAATGTTTGGTACCCAATAGCAGATGATTAATAAATCAATGTGATCCACAAAATGTTTTTTAATGCGCTTGATAATTTGCATTTACTGGAGACTCAGCTTGTGTGAAACGTTTGTGCACTTACCAGTAATTTTATTTTTAAACATTCCATTTAAAAAAATTATAATAAATTGTGTATTACAATAAAATATGTTATTTTACTTTGCTACATTTATATAAAAATTCTCTTCAGGCTTCATTTCATTGGTTACCAATTATTTCGCCATTAGGACACATTTACTGTAAAATTATCACTGCATTAAAAAGACTACTTTCCTAACACACAACCGGGGTTTAAAAATAGCCTTCACTGCAACAGAAGTGGCAATGAAGATGGCAAATCAAATGTTAGCGCTGATCGTGTTGGATAATTAATTTCTCAAGTGTTGATTACCGAAACCTAATAGCTTGATGTGTGTAATGTTAAAGTCTTTTTGGTGGATATTTCTATCACTTATAGAGGAAGCATGTTGTTGCAAAATCAATACAATCTAGAAAAAACCACATCTGATGTAAAACGAAATGTCGAGACCCAGTTGAAATATTAATGGCTAATTTAAAGAATAGATTTTTTTCTCCAGCATCTCCTGAGTGAGTAATCAGCATGCTATATTGCCTGTTGTTTAATGGCACTACCTCTTTAACACTCCATGGCTGATCTTTACCAACTTCTGTAATGAAAAAATAATTACATGTTAACTTGGGAAATTTCTTGAGGCTGTTTTTATTTTTCATTAATTTAATTTTTTTAGCAAATCAACATTATAAAATATCAATAGGTTTTATTTAATTAAACTAATTTGAGCATCTGTAACTGATTTTAGAATAATGTGTTAGAGTTGTATTTGATAACATATCATGATGAACAATAATACTACTAAATATTCTAAATGTTCGAAACCCTAGTGGTATATCAACACATAAAACTAGTCACCTACCTACCTACTAAATATTCAGTACAAGTTACTTTATTATAATCTGTACCACTGATAATCCTAACTGAATCTCCAGCATTGGTAAACCACATTATATTTTTTAGCATTGGTAAACCTCATTATAATATTTAGTATTGGTAAACTTGATAATTTATGCTTTAGCAATAGTAACATCATTATAATTTTTAGCATCAATGGTAAACCTCAATGCAATTTTTAGCATCAGTAGTAAACCACATTGTAATTTTTAGCAGCAATGGTAAACCTCATTGTAATTTTTAGCATCAATGGTAAACCTCAATGTAATTTTTAGCATCAGTGGTAAACCTCATTGTAATTTTTAGCATCAATGGTAAATCTCAATGTAATTTTTAGCATCAATGGTAAACCTCATTGTAATTTTTAGCATCAATGGTAAATCTCAATGTAATTTTTAGCATCAGTGGTAAACCTCATTGTAATTTTTAGCATCAGTAGTAAACCTAATTATTTTTGTCTTTGGTAAACCTAATACTTCTAGCTTTGGTAAACCTCAAAATATTTAGCAGTACCATGGTAAACAAGTTTTAGTATTGGTAAAGCTCATTATAATTTTAGCATTATTAAACATCATAATGTTTAGCATTGGTAAAACTCATAATTTTTAGCATTGATAAAACTCATAATTTTAACATTGGTAAACCTCACAGTCACTATAATTTTTAGCATTGGTAAATCTAGTTATAACTTGCATTTGGTCACCAACTTTGGTTAAGTAATTAACGTCTTGTTTTAGCCACCACTAGTAAACTTAATTATAATCTCTATCATTGATCAATCTCATAATATATTTATAATCTTGAAAAATGACATTCTTAATGATAAATTTAAAAAAAATCAATGTAATTAATATGTTTCTGTTGTTTTGCATCTTGTTTAAAAAAGAAAATCCTAAAAACCACATCAATACTAAAATAATGAGTTGGGCAGCAGTAAAAACCAACTGTTTTTAAAATCATTCATCTTCTCAGCAACTGAGATTACAAAAACACAGACTATACCCTGCTTAAACATCGTATTTCCAAATTGCTTGTGTTAGCTGAAGACTTTGAAGTATTGTCAGTCACATTGTCTTCAAAGCAATTAACTGCAACATAATAGTGCGATGATTTTCTGTTGTGAGGCAAGAGATTTCATCGGTTGTAATTGTGTTTGGCCCTGCTGTTTTTAAATCAATACTTTTCTTGGATCTGCCAATCAAATCATTTGACCGAGTTCACCCGATTGGACTTTCTTAAATAATTGCCTCGTCACTAAAAGAAAAGTCACACGTAGTGAAGCTTTTATTACCACACTCTAATTGCGCTCTAAAAAGTGTTTTCATCTCTTAAAGGAACTCATTGTAGTTTGATCTTCATTTCTAAAAAACCCAAAACAACTAGGGATTTTTTTAGTAATCATTGTGCACTTACGCTACTTGTCATTTGCTAGTCAGTCTTTAGAATTTTTGTTTTTTTAAATAGTCAGTTTATAGTTTAACAGAAAAATTACAAATCAGTTGACCAGAAAAATAAGCATTTGACTCTGTAGTGAACACACCAGCCTCGGTGGCATCGTGGTTAGGCCATCGGTCAACAGGCTGGTAGGTACAGGGTTTGGATCCCAGTCGAGGCATGAGATTTTTAATCCAGATACCGACTCCAAACCCTGAGTGAGTGCTCTGCAATGCCCAATGCTCAATGGGTAGGTGATCCATAACTGGTTCAACAAACTATGGCCTTTGTGCTATCTTGCATGTGGGAAGTATAAATAAAAGATCCTTTGCTGCTAATCGGAAAGAGTAGCCCATGAAGTGGCGACTACGGGTTTTCTCTCAAAATCTGTGTGGTCTCTAACCATATGTCTGATGCAATATAACCATAAATAAAAATGTGTTGAGTGTGTCATTAAATAAAGCATTTCTTTCTGTAGTCAACAGTTTAAAGTAAAACAATTATTTTGTTTAACAACACCACTAAAAGCACATTGACTTATTAATCATGGATGTCAAACATTTGGTACTTTTAACATATAGTCTTAGAGAGGAATCTAGCTGCATGTTTCCAATGTGCTCTAGTGGTGTTGTTAAACAAAACAAACTTTATGTAAGCTCTTCCAACTGAACTAGATCCTGCCCAGCAATGGGATCTTATCTCAGTCGGTAGAGTGTTTACCACAGGAAGATGGAAGGAAATGTTTTAGTTAACGATGAACTAAACACATTTTATTTATAGTTATATTGCATCAGACATATTTTTGTAAAGGATACAACTATGGAGAGTGGAAACCCGCTGTCGCCACGCAATGGGCTACTCTTTTCGATTAGCAACAAGGGATCTTTTATATGCACCATCCCACAGACAGGATAGCACATACCATATCCTTTGTTACACCAGTTGTGGAGCACTGGCTGAAACGAGAAATAGCTCAATGGGCCCACCTACGGGGATCGATTCTAGACTGACCACACATCAAGTGAGGTGTTCTGGTCATAGGATTCAATGCTCGCACTGGATCCATTCTCTGATTGCCTTTTGCCTCCCATCCCAAATCAGTGCTTCATAACTGGCATATCAAATGCTATGGTATATGCTGTCTTGTTTGTGGGAAAGTGCATATAAAACATCTCTTGTTACTATTGGAAAATTGTAGCAGGTTTGATTCCTCTGAAGACTTTGAGTCTGAATTATCATATTTTGGATACACAGTTCAAAGAGAAGGAAAAGTGTGAGGCCACTACACCAATTTCTTTCCCACTAACCACAAACCATAACCTCTATCTCACTAACCACAAACAGCTAACCAATAACCTTTATCCTGAACAAACAGCTCTAGTGACCGAGTTGTGTACCAAAGATAGCACACTTGAATGTTAATTTGATAGTATAAGCTTGGAAATAGATTACAAATGAAAAATAGAAACAAAAGAAAAAAAATGAATGAAAGGACATTAGCAGATAATTTAACATTTTGGACAAACATTGTGGTGTATGGGGTTGGACAATATCAGTTTATCACACCTTTCAAGCAGTGGCCTAATTAGCCAAGTTATTGCATTTTTTCCTAATCTGTTGGGAAATAGAGCAATGAAGATCTGGTAGTGATCCGTGCAGGTCTCCATGTCATCACAATTAGACATTGCCAAGGGATTAAAGACATGTTATTAAGCAACACTTCGTTTTTTATTGTTTTGTTTTTTTGGTTTTTCATTATCTTTTTTGTGGTTAGTAGATTAACTGAGAGTTCATTTTATTAGAGAAACAGGATAAAACACTGATCAAATAAACAGGATAAAACACTGATAAAATAAAAAGGAAAAAACACTAATAAAATAAACAGGGTAAAGTACTAATAAAATCTACAGGATAAAACATTAATAAAGTAAATAGAATAAAACACTAATAAAATGAACAGGATAAAACACTAATAAAATAAAGAGGATAAATCACTAATAAAATAAAAAAGATAAAACACTAATAAAATAAACAGAATAACACTAATAAAATAAATAGAATGAAACTAATAAAATAAACAGAATAAAACACTGATAAAATAAACAGGATAAAGCACTGATAATATAAACAGGATAAAACATGAATAAAATAAAGAGGATAAAGCATTAATAAAGTAACAAGTATAAAACACTGATAAAATAAACAGGATCAAACACTGATAAAATAAACACAATAAAACACTAATAAAATAAACAGGATCAAACACTAATAGAATAAATAGGATAAAACACTAATAAATGTGTTTTTTGTCTACAACTCGTATATAGTGATATAGAAGAGTATACAATTTTGTTTATAACATACATTGTAGATATATTAAAGGGACATTCCTGAGTTTGCTGCATTGTAAGATGTTTCTAACTAATACAATATTTCTACGATTAAACTTACATATTAAATATATTTTCTTGTTTAGAATATCAGTGCCTGTACATTCAGAGTGTTTCTGGTCGTCTTAATATTTGTAAGGAGCCCAAAGTGGATTCTGTTTTCAATAATTTCATACGTACGAAAATATAATATTTTTGGAAATAAAATGAAATTTAACCTAGTAAAATTAGTATAACGACCAGAAACACGTTTAATATTTAGCCACTAATATTTTATGCAGAAAAATTTATTTGATAGGTAATTACAATTGTTAGAAAGAGTATTTTAGTTGATAACACCTTAAAAGTTGCAGCAAACTCAGGAATGTCCCTTTAATGGAATAAATAATTATTGTTATTGTTAACATTGTTATAAAAATGCACTTGTATTTTTCGGGAGAAGTGGGTCCACCCCGTTTAGATCTGCCCATGCGTTGACTTCATTTCTTTATTCTATTTCTAAACAAAAGTACAGTAAGAAGTATACTAATATTACTCAGTAGACAGTATGGGAAGGGTAATATTGTTCACCTGTAACAGTTTCTAATCATTAGCTGGGGCGGACCCAGCTTTTCTGATGAGGGGGGGTCCAAGACAAAAAGGGCACCATAACATTATGAAAAGGCACTATGGAAAAATTACACACGGTTCACATGGACCATAATATAATAGTGCTACAACAGGAACGCTGGCATAATAATAATAATAAAAAATAAAAAAACCTAAATATATTTGTAAAAAAACCTAAAAATCCTAAATAAAAGGGGCACTTCTCAAATTTGAGGGGGGGGTCCGGACCCCACTCTAGATCCGCCCCAGATTAGGGCTTCTAGTGATATTCAATGTTGGGCTAGTAAATAACTACTACTATTCACAGCTAGTGAAATCTACTTTTTGGTCCAATGTTGCAGTTAAATGTATTTTATAAATATGAATATCCTGACCACACCTCACCTCAGTGTTAATGTTTTTAAGATCTAGTATATATCTCCAGGGCTAGGTCTGGGAGAGTAAAACAATTCACCAAATTGTCTATTAAACCTGCAGAAATTGTCAGTTATTTTCTAAAAAATGTCAATTATTACATGAAATTATTTTGCCAAATTAAAATAATATTCGCCAGCTGCTTTCAAAATTCGCAGTTGGCGAATTTGGCGAGTGCCAGAGCTAGCCCTGTTTAGGTGACCTATCTGATTATTATTATATATTATTTAGTAAAATTGTATTAACTGACAGTAAAGCAAGACTAGTTAATTTTCCATCATGGCTAGTAAATAATTTAAATCACTGATCCTCTGGCTAGTGGATTTAAAATAAATTCTAGAAACCCTAATCATTCTGATCATGGCTTCTCTTTTGATCTGCACTGCTGTCAACCTTCTTTGTACTTAACTGAGGCTGCACTTGGGTCCACAGGGGTGCAGAGAGTACTCACCCGTTCGCCAAATGTTAGTAACAGTTTTTACAAACGAGTTGAAAAATGCAACTACCTGTTTTTATTTTATAAATTTAGAATTGTGTAAATCTGTATGAAAGAACTGTGAAAAACTGGATCTATTAGAATACACATGTATTTCAAAATATATATATCATTTGATATGAAGACAGTGTATATTAGAACATTACTAAACATTAATATATTGTTTGTTTAAAACATATTTTATTGCATATAATAATATACACAAACGGGTTGGGCAAAAGTTATTCAACTTATGAGGCCCTCTCCTTATTACAAATAATATAACATTATAGGTGACTATTATTACTACAAATATCTGAAACAAATTAAATACATAAAACATCAAGCAAGATAAATTAACAGTACAAATAAAGTGAAACCAGAAGAGGTTTTTTGTTTTTGTTTTTGTTTTGTTTAACGACGCACTCAACACATTTAAATTACGGTTATATCGGCGTCGGACATATGGTTATGTCGAGAAAAAACCCCAGTGGTTAGCTGACAGGGATCGATCCTAGACTGACCGCGCATCAGGCGGACACTGTACCACTGGGCTATGCTGCCCGCCAGAAGAGAGACTACAATACATATTCAGAACAAAGTTAATACATAGAATATCAAGCAAAATAGATTTGTAGTGTGAATAAAGTGCTAAAAAAAATTTAAAAATTAAAAATTAAAAAATAAATAAAAATGGGGAAACTAAAGTAGTTTTATCTTTCTAATCAGATGGCGCGGCTTTGACGTGGGATAGTCAATAATTTCCACACATTTTGATATATTTTTATCTAGTCATAATTTATTTATCTAATTTATGAAAACATATTTTATTTATTGAATCTTTCTGTTTGTTTAATGCATTTTTGAACATAATGAAATATTTTCTTGTTTGTGTCGTCCATAATAAATTTTAATTGTTTCTGGTCCAGTGAATTAGTGAAAGATGTTTTTAATTTTTGTACAACAGCATTGCCATCTTTATCACTTTACACAGAAGTGTCTGTATACCGGTACAAGATGGTTTTGTATATAGTCTCATCTAATAAGGGCTGGCTATTTATATGGAAATCATATTTTGGTGGGGAATGCTCAGTTTAATTTTGTTTTCAGATTTGAATTTCTGTGGACGTCATCACCCGTGTCAGAACGGTGGCCTATGTCGCAACACTGCCCCAGACAGGTACCAGTGCACCTGTCACAACGGATTTTCTGGCAATAACTGTGAAATTGGTGAGATCAGTCATAAAATCAATTAAAACGTCATATCCTCAATTAATATACAGTATCCTCATTAAATATAATTTTAGAAAAACCTGAGAAACATTTGGTGTGATATTTTATGTTATTACCTATATGGTTAAAAATCTCTTGGTACATACCAAAGTGACACAGTGCACTAGAAGGCCAATGGGATATAAAACATTGTGACATCATCGATTGGTACACTGAAACCTTACAGGAATGTCAACCAGACGAGTTGAGTGATATAAATTAATATTGATTATGTATAATAAATGGGATATGAAACTTGCATAATTTCGTATTTCAATGTTTTGCTGCTCAATATTATTTATTTCAATTAAACTTCAAGGTCGCCTGTATCCAATAAAGTGTTAAAGTTGCAGACTCTAGTTTCAACCCGTAAAACTGGACACTAAGTTTTATTAATCTACAAATGTGTATTACATGTGAATTCAGTTATAGTAGTGTGAAATGAGAGCCTGTGATGTTGAAATGGGAAAATGTTCTCTAAAATTAGACTAAACATTGGCTCTATAGCCATAACTACTCAAAGGCACTCATTTTTACTAACAATAATTTAGAATTATGAAAAATGTATTTTGGGGTAGTACAAAAACACAAGGATGACCAGGCACTCTTTAAATGTACTAAATATCTATATTGTAAACAATAAACTTATAATTGAAACAATAAAAAATATAGTAAAAATCATTTGTGATAAGTGTACCATATGCGTTACAAAATAACAAGCATTTTTCGAACTGTGTAGCATACATTTGATGATATGCATTAATGGCGACAGCTCGCGAGTGAATTAAAAGTGCAGTTATGCTTGTATTTAAATTTAGAACTTGATTGTATAAGATTGAAACCAGAGATGGCTGCTTTAAAAACTAGGTTCTTTGACTTTAACTAACCAATGACTGACTCGTATTTCAGCGGAACATGCGTGTGCGTCCAATCCATGCAGGCATGGAGGATCGTGTGTGTCGACCACACGCGGGTTTGTGTGCAACTGTCCCCCAGGCAGAACCGGACAACTGTGTGAGAAAGGTACGTTAATCTGGCACTTAAAGGTGCATTACGAGGGAACCAATTTCTGTATAAAGTGTTGATAGCATCACCAAAAACCTCCAAACACTCTGTCATTAAACCAGAAATAGGTTAAAAGGAATTCATTTGTAATGCACTGGTACAGTACACTTTATTGCCAAAATTTCATTTGGTTAAAAACGCACAAATTACAAAAAGAAAAATTGTAAGGCTCTTTGGTCTTTCATCTTGAACCCCTTCCACCCCCCTTGGTGATGTACCTGTGTTTTATTCCTTTCTTTGCAAGCTGAGTTACGTCTTACAACAACAAAAAAAGGTTACAATATTGACTATTTTTCTCCTGCCTGAACCGATAATGAAGAGAAAAAAATTGTCTTAAACGTTTTCACCATTACAGCAGTGATTGGCGTAACTCTTCGATGTGGAAGTCTTGATAACTTGTCTCATGACCCATGAGTTCAATCTTGAGCCTTTAATATCAAACCACATGACAACATAGCTATTAAGTGGACTCGTTTATCATGAGTTGATAATATCATTTGCTTTTGTAATGGGAAGTAATATGTTTTATACTTGAATTAATGGCATTGGTCGTGTTCGTTTTTGCCCTAATATGATTGATTTTTCAGCTTGACTTTTCAATAACATTGCTATCACAGCATGAACATTATTTTGACATGATGATCGCTGAGGTAATATATAGCATTAATATTATTTTAAACCTTTTTGTCTTTTTTTTTTACCGAGTTTTTGTGAATGAAAATCGGTTATTGTCATCAACTTTGTCTTCAAGGCTTAAACGAATTTTAAGTCAGTGTGTGAAGATAATTGAAAAACGCATCAACCCTAGGTACATGCAGTTTTTCATTAGTGTCTAGAAAAGAAAGGAATGTTTGGTTAATGACACCTCGGCACATTTTAC
This sequence comes from Dracogyra subfuscus, assembly GCA_016106625.1. Taxonomy (NCBI): domain Eukaryota; kingdom Metazoa; phylum Mollusca; class Gastropoda; order Neomphalida; family Peltospiridae; genus Dracogyra; species Dracogyra subfuscus. Next base: position 5,933 of record JAECMU010293079.1, on the reverse strand, counting down.
ACTACCGCTGTTTGGCATCTTAACGTATTGTTGTTTTGAAAAGAAAACATTAACCAGCTGCCATGTCACTGGCTAATCCCAATAAAAACCAGCAAAATATCTTTATATGCACTATTATAGACAAGGCAGTACATACCACTCAACCTTCCATCCATCCACAACCATCAAGCTAATTAGCCATTCATCCATCCATCCATCCATCAGTCCATCCATCAGTCCATCCATCTGTCCATCCATCCGTCTGTCCATCTATTCATCCATTCATCTATTTATTTCTTTACCTCCAGATGTGGACGACTGTGCACTGCAGCCATGCCTCCATGGTGGAACGTGCATGGACGGTAACAACTCATACATGTGTCAGTGTTCCGATGGCTGGAAGGGTCCTCACTGTCAGTTGGATGCCGACGAATGCAGTGGGAGTCCATGTGTGTACGCCTTCGCGTGTCAGAACCTCGTCGGAGATTTCTCGTGTGACTGCCAGCCTGGCTGGACAGGCAAGAAATGCGACATTAGTAAGTATATATGTAGAAATAGCATCTCAGTGGGGCCAGAGGTGGGATCTAGCTCAGTCAGATCAAATGTGACATTAGTAAATTACGTAGATAGCTGTATGCCTAATAGTATATCATTAGGTCAGATCAGGGCTAGCTCTGCCATTCGCCAAATTCACCAATTTTAAATTTTAAGAACAATTAGCTAATTTGATTTTAATTTGGCAAAATAAATTCATGTAATAATTTATATTTTGTTAGAAAATAGCTAGAATTCTGAAATATTAGCCGTTTAAAAGATAATTTGGCAAAAATGTCCGCAGCACCTTTTGGTCTTGGACTATATTTTAGAAAATTTCATTGGCGTATTTTTTGGCCACAGACATTTTCTTAATTGAAGGACTTTTAATTATATGAAGGTACATGTAGCAGTGTACCAAATAGTACGTACAATATAAATGAATAACTAGTCAACACTTTTATATATGTACCGGTATGCATAATTGTACTTTCCAGGTGTGAGAAATTTATATGTAAAAAACGGATGTAATGAAATAACACAAACATTTTTATATCTTTTAGATATCAATGAATGTGAGGGGATTACCTGTGAAAATGGAGCTTCGTGTGTGGTAAGTAGGATTTCTGGTCAGTGTGTTCTCTTCAATATAATGTATGCATACCATATTCAGTGTATTAGACACCAACTGTAACAGCTTTTCCACAACAAGGTTTTACTATGTCAGTGGGAAGCTGTAACACTACAGGCCATGGTTGTATAGTGGTTACATCATTGGACTTAGGATTGGTAGGTAACACTACAGGCCATGGTTGTATAGTGGATTGGTAGGTAACACTACAGGCCATGGTGGTATAGTGGTTACATCATTGGACTTAGGATTGGTAGGTAACACTACAGGCCATGGTGGTATAGTGGTTACATCATTGGACTTAGGATTGGTAGGTAACACTACAGGCCATGGTAGTGTAGTGGTTATATCACTGGACTTTGGATTGGTAGGTAATGGGTTCACGTCCTAGTACCAGCTCCCAAACAGATTTGAATTTTATTGGCTCAATGAGGAAGTGTAAAGCCACTACACAGACTTATTTCTCAATAACCACTAACCAGGATCAGTGCATCACAACTGGTATATCAAAGGATGTGGTATGTGCTATCCTGTCTGTGGGGTAGTGCTAATAAAAGATCCCTTGCTACTGATGGAAAAGAGTAGTGGGATTCCTCTCTAAGACTATGTCAAAATGACCAAATGTTTGATATCCAATAGCCGTCATTTTGCTCTAGTGGTGTTGATAAACAAAACAACCTTTAACCACTACCCTACTGACAACCCAGCGTGATTGAACCTTAATTGGATGTGAACATGAAAGAAAATGAATTATTACACTGTCTTCTCTATGACTTGACCATTAACTACTAATAACCATCAACAACCCAGACAGATGAGGTCTGTGCCCAAGACATTATGCTTGCACTTTAAAACCTGAAGATGAATAAAACAAACCAGGAGCAGATCTAGAATTTTGTAAAGGAGGGGTTCACTAAATTCTAAACAAAATCAAGTTAGAGATTGCCCAAGGAGAGTGAGATTTTTAGGTGTTTCGGGGACATGCTGCCAGGAATATTTTGAAATGAAGATGCTGAGAGAAGTGATTTTAGGCCAATTTAGTGTTGTGGATGATTTGTTTTGTTTAAGTCATTAAAAAGGCACTTCAAATGTGTGTGTGTTTGTGTGAGTGTGTGTGTGTATGCGAGTGTATGTGTGTATGCGAGTGTGTGTGAGTGTGTGTGTGTCTGTGTGAGTGTGTCTATCTGTGTGTTTGTGTGTGCGAGAGAGAGAGAGAGACAGACAGACAGACTGCGAGACAGACAGACACAGACAGAGAGAGAGACACAGAGAGAGACAGACAGAGAGAGAGATAGAAAGAGACAGACAGAGACAGACAGACAGACTCTGACAGAGAGAGAGAGAGAGAGAGAGAGAGAGAGAGAGAGAGAGAGAGAGAGAGAGAGAGAGAGAGAGAGAGAGAGAGAGAGAGAGAGAGAGAGAGAGAGAGAGTATGTGTGTGTGTCGGGGGGGAGGGGGGGAGAGTCATGTTATGTCAAGTATCTGATTTGAGAACAATTTTATTTTTGTCCTTCCAGCCAGTCATGGTATGTGATACTCTGTTACTGACAAAGTGGATTAAAAAAGAATCCACAAGAGTAACTCTTACCCAAAATGTAGTGCTAGCAGGTTTTCTCAATCTCTCAGTGATTCTGTGTGATTAAACACCTCATGGCTGCTGATTAAACAGCATGCTGTTGTGTAGTTAAACAAATATTTGTTTCCTTATTGACAACAGAGGCTTTTGATTATAGTGCATGTAATACATCAAATACGGTATTTGTAGTTGCTTCAGCACATTGGTTAGATTGCAGTCCTGGCATTTATGTAACAAGGCTGGCGTGGTAATAGATAAAGATACATGTAGATGTTGCTATGTTGGTCAGTAGGGGAACACAGCTGTTTCTGCTAGATAGCATACCCATGCCTGAATGTTAGCAGCATTTATTGTTGTACAGATGTCTGGATCTTGCTTTCTTACAAAAGTAAAGCATTACAAAGACCCAATTTTTTTTTACATCAAAGCAAAAGAATACATGCTCAATGGCACCTCAGCACATTTTAAACTACTGGGTATGGCTGTTTGGAATTTAACATAATTATTTCCACATTTAGTTAAGATAGAAATGTCTTGTAAATCTAAAATGTTTGGTGGTGTGAGTGGGAAGAAATAGCCAACAATATGTGACCATATTTTAGATATTGTGAGATAATTAATTATTATCTGGTAACCAACTTCATGGCTTTCATAGCCAAATTAAAATTTTAAGTGCTTCTTAAATTAACATCTTGACAAATTAATTTATAAAATATGTTCATCAAATATGCAACTCCTGATTCTAATTTGAAGAGGACATTAAACAACAAGATGAAAACAACTGTAATCAAAACCCAACAAAAAACTAAAACAACAACACCACCGAAATAAACCCCTCAACAACACACTAACAAAACCATGGAAAAAACCCCCACCTTTGAAAACCTATTAACTATGGTTTATTGTGGAGTATTTAATTTTGCAGGATCTTACCAATGGCTACTACTGTCAGTGTGCGGCGGGTTACACTGGGAAGTGGTGTGAGGTGGACATCGATGAATGCGACAGTAACCCATGCTGGAACGGAGCCACGTGTCACAACCAGCTTGCCTCTTACTACTGTCAGTGTCCCAAGGGTTTCACTGGCATCAACTGTCAGGTACGAGTTATCATTAAATACACTGATGGGAGGGGAAGGATTTAGCTCAGTGGGTTGAGCGCTTATCTGAGATGCTTCAGGCTTCTGAAATTTGAAAATCTGCATGACCCATTTATCGGTTACTCAGAAACAAATCCAGGTAACCCATTTTCTGTTTGCGTAACCCATTACATCCAAGTAAATGGTGCTTCAAATTTTGTGTGAACAAAAATAGGTTACACAATATTAGATTTGTACAAGTAGTGCACAAATGAAACGATTGTTCTTGCAATTTTCAGAGACCTGTGTCTGTGTTGCAGGGTCGAATCACCTTGGTGGAACCATTCAACTGACTGGGTATTTTTCTTGTTATGACCAGTACACCACAATTGGTCAAAGGCCATGGTATGTGCTTTCCTGTCTATTGGAAGGTGCATATAAAAGATTGTTTGCTTCTAATGGAAAAATGTAGCTAGCTTCCTCTGAGTCAGAATAACAAAATGTTTGACATCCAGTAACTGATGATTAATAAAGCAATGTGCTCTAGTGGTGTTGTTAAACAAAACAAACTCTTCTTTAGTTATGTACCGTAGGCAGTGTAAAACATATTGATGGATTAAAACTAAGGGATCACACAAATAGTAACAGCAGACAGTGACTGTCACCAAAACCATCAATCCATGGTGTCAGAAGTTGATCGTGTCACTGGCTGTAAAGTTTACACTACCAACACTGAATTCCATATTAAAACTTTGTACGTATTAAACATTGCTATGCTAGTATAGTGTAAGTATATTAACATTGCATCTTCAATTACATGTTTCCTTATTTCTTTCCATCACTATATTTTCAGCTTTTCACAATGTTTTTTTTACTGTTAATTCACACATTAGTTACCTTTTCTTAAAATTATCAATTTTGTGTCAGTGTCATTAATATTTACTGGTACCATTGTTTATTTTTAAGACAGTTTTTGCTCTTACTATAGGTGTGTTTCGTTGTGTGGTTTTTGTGTGTGTTTGTGGGGTGTTTTTATTTTGGGGGGAAGGGTGTTTGGGGGGTATTTTACAAATATCAGTACATATTTTTTATTTTATTTACCATATTCCCTGTGATATGAAATAATTTTTAAGACAGTTTTTGTTCTGTGCTATTGTTGTGTTTCTTTGTGTGGTTGGGTTATGTTACAAATATCAGTATGTACTTTTAATTTTATTTACCATATTCCCTGTGATATGAAATCATGGATATATGCCTGTGTGTGTGTTTCAGATGGATGTTGATCCCTGCAACCCGAACCCTTGTAAACATGGCTCCAGCTGCTTCAACATCCAGGGAGACTTCTACTGCCACTGTCAGGACGGGTTTGATGGCAAGGACTGCTCCCTGCCGCAAGCTCGCTGCGATTCCAGATCATGTGAAGGTTGGTTTACTGTCAGGGTGGTTGGTTTACTGTCAGGATGGTTGATTTGCTGTCATGATGGTTGGTTTACTGTCAGGATGGTTGGTTTACTGTCAGGATGGTTGGTTTACTGACAGGATGGTTAGTTTTCTGTCAGGATGGTTGGTTTTCTGTCAGGATGGTTAGTTTTCTGTCAGGATGGTTGGTTTACTGTCAGGATGGTTGGTTTACTGTCAGGATGGTTTGTTTTCTGTCAGGATGGTTACCGGTACTTTACCATCAGGAAATACATGTATGTCTACTGTCAGGATGGTTGGTTTACTGTCAGTTTGATTAGTTTACTGCTAGGATGGTTGGTTTGCCAACATAGTGGTCCATTTACTGTCAGGATGGTTAGTTTACTGTCACTTTAATAAGTTTAGATGAATAGTATTATGTTCAATGATAGAAATAAGCAGAATGTTTTACTAGTCCGATGTACAAATTCATCTTGAAATTTATTTGTCCACCAATATTTCTACTTGTCCAAATAGATAGTACATTTTATTCAAGTAATGGGATGATGTTTGTCATTGCTAAAAAAACACCTGCACTGAACATTTTTACTTGTCCACTGGACAACCACTAAGGCACATTTGGTTGTCCGAATAGATTTTCACTTGTCGGGACAAACAGTCAAATGCTTATTTTGAACACTGATGTTTATTTTCAGTTATCGACAGTTGCACGATAT
>JAECMU010293061.1:0-11894 GCA_016106625.1 Dracogyra subfuscus | reverse complement strand
GGTAGGGGCAGTTAATATATTACTTTAGTCTTTGATTTTTTTCAGCGGGAGTGGGGTGGGGATGGGGTTATGCATTATCTTCAGTTCGTCATACACCGCTCATCCCCACTTCTAAGGCCTATGACATTAAATTAACATCCAGAAATATGGGGGTGGGAGGTTGTGTTTTTTTCTTCCTTTTTTTCAAAATAAAAATTTGAGGGGTTTTTTTTTATATAGAACTCATTATTTCGCATTATAGTTTTAACTGCTTTTTTTAAAGTGACCCATCAATTTCAGCGTCGTGTTAAATGCTTGTTGTGATTTCTGCTTGCAAAATACCTCGGCTATGAATACCGACTACACAGAATACTCCGTTTATTAAAAATAAAAATAAAAATAACAAAATAATAAAAAACTTAATAAAATTAAAATGTACGGTATTTTTTTTTTTAATTCAGCTAACTTATTAAATGTCACCTCACAGTCTTACACATTTATATCTAAAATTATCAAACAAACATGATTATTGTAAACTAATTTTATTCAGTGTATAAATACTGCATGTTCATTTCCCGCGATCGCGATCTGCATGTGTGCTCTCGACCATGGATACAAAATTAACAAAGACAAAGGAATAAACAAAAACTTCAGTTAGGTATTCATTGATGCCAGCAATTATAGTTTTTTTCTAAAAGTTTACAGCAAGATTTACTTTTGCGTAATCGTACTGTTTAGAGTCCGCAACGATATTTCTTGACACGCGGGTGCCTTTCGACTCGGAAGCGTGGCGTATATTCGCGTCGAGAGTTGTATTCAGTTCAGCCAACGAACGTTCTTCCTAACGTTCGCGAACTATATGATTGGCGTTTGTCGTGTCCATTTGGTTTAACATGAAGCGCACAAACCAGTCTGCCGAACGTTTTGTTTTCACTCAGTCTCACTGAACTCAGCTAATTTGGCTACTGTTACGTAGGGAAATCATGACATGAGCACGTGCGTGCGAGTGTGTCTGTTTGAATCGGTGGTTGTGTGACCTATATTGGAGTATAATTTCATTTTTCATTTTGATATAATGCGCTAAATTTTCAAATGGTAATTACACATCCATTTGAGTTCGTTTCTTTGGGTAGTATGTCGAACCAATCAAATTAATACAAAAATACAAGAAATGCGTAATTAACATAAATATATACCGACCTCGTCCCACGAAGTGTTCACGTGATCACAATGCAGCCTCCTTGATTGTTGATAACGCGAGTTGTAACGTAAATACATTTTAAAACAAAATGAAATATGGGTGTTTTAACACTTTTTATTCGAAATTGTCAGTGAAACAATAAATGATCATATATAGATATGGGAAGGGCACGGTTGCAAACCAGGCAGGGCACAAAGGCATTTTCCTTGCCGTCGGGGCACAACGGCAAGCAAGGAGGGCAACGAAGGCACTTGCCGTCGTTGCCGTGGTAAAATTCGATGCCTGTTTTTATAATGTGTGTTGTGGTGTGGTCTATACAAAACTAATTGGACATCCAATATTACTGTAGTACAGAAGGATTTTTAAAGTGATACTTGAAATATTATAAAAGTGCTTAATAAAACGGTTAACTTGTATTTATACGGATATTAGTAACAATAAGACTGTGAAAATTAATCTTGATTGTTATTTTGTTTTTTGTGTTGTTTTTATATAAAGATACTCTTAAAGTCTTTAAAACCCTACAATTCTTAAGTTGTAGTGAATAATAAAAATTAGCATAACAGTGTTTAAACAGGTAACAATCAAAAGGCGTACGAGTCCGATGTTTAGAACATCGACATGAGTGTCTGCTAAGATTGACTGCTCGGTTTTTGTAATGCAACAATAGCCGATCCGTACTATTTTTAGCCCATTGTCGGCCCGACAAAAGTGTCCCACTTTCAAAATACCGAGTTTATTTTTAACTTGGAAACGCTAGCATAGAAAATCCAATGCCGAGTGTGGCGTGTTATATGCACCAAATGTGACTGGATTAACTGTTCTAAATGCTTAAATAATAAAAATATTCCAGACATAGCAGCTTTAACAAAATATCAATTATTAAATAACATTTTATTGTCAAATAAAATAAAATTTGCCAGAGTTATCCAAGCAAAAAAAAAAAAAAAAAAAGATTCCTGGTGTCACAGTGTAAAATTCAATATTTTATGTAATTGAGAATATTTTCTGGGCTATTTCTGGCACTCGTCAAATTCACCCTTTTTCATTTTTAATTATTCTTGGTGCCTTTTTGTCATGGACTGTATTTAATGTTTTTAGTATTTTTTTAAACAATGTGGTCCTTTTTCAATGATTGAGAACAACAGGCATGTTATTATCACTGTAGAAAGTATTATCTTCATTGTAAGACAGCTGGAACTATTTTGCTGCTGGCATTTTAAAAATAACGGTAAATTGCCAAAAATTATATAATAAATAGTGCGACTCATGCGATTGACATGTGCTTAAATGTCACCACATTCTGATTGTGCACCATGTTGATTTCAGAAACCATATGTTTCAACTTCTTTTGTTTCTTTTTTTGACCAGGGGCTTGGCTCAGTGGTAGCGTGGTCGGTCTGGGTTCCCATTGTAATATTTTTCAACTGGTATAACAAATGGCGTGTCTATGTGCATCAGGGAATAATTTGTTGGGATTCGCATTGCAGTTTGCTAGTCATTCTAGGTTTACGTGCGAACCAATTTCACACTATGGATTGCTGTTAATCCGAACCAATTAATCTAATTGTTTTTGCGGTTGTAGCAAAATTACCTTATTGTGGGGTTTTTCTCACTCTTTCAATTGGCAAAATTCGGCTTGAATAATTCAATGTTAGAATGTCACATTCAGTATTCAATTGAAATTTCAATGACGTCACATGTATTTGGTAAAATTTGCAATTAATACCGGTAGTTGACTTCCTGTGTTCTAAAAATAACTTTTGTGCTGACGTCACTTGTGCAAAACAGGGATCAATATGGTTGTTAATTTGTAAACGGTAAACGCGTGCATTCGTGAAATTGACCCACAGGAGAAGTGGATATGTTATGAAAAGGAAAATGTTTTTCAATCTTTTCCATTTTCCAGTATGCACATATTTTTAATAAATGCTTCAGAGTCCTTTTAAAAAAATAACCTGAATTTGCTGTTTCCTTTCAATAAATGCTTTAGAAAGTTGAAGAATAATTTGTCCTCTAATACTTAAGCATGCATGTACATCAAAACTGATAACACTGGAAGTTTAAATCAAAGTACACAATTCATTTTATTAAGGTACACATAAACTGTTGATTTATTCACAGATATCTTATTGCTTAGAATACATCCTGAAGACATGATCACAAAATCTCTTGGGCTCTGAAGTGATTCATTGTGCTGTCCATATCTAACATGCTTGAGCCTTTGTGGAAACTGCTAATTAAATTTACAAATGTGCTAATCAAATCACAAAATGATTAGCAGCAACTGCTAACCATTTTTTTCTGTACAAATTATTCCCTGTGCATAATGTATAAGATCCCTTGCTACTAATGGTAAAAGTGTAACAGGTTTCCTCTCCAAGACTCTTAAAATTGCCAAATATTTGATATCCAATAGTCAGTAATAAGTATATCAATATGCTCTTGTGGTGGTGTTAAACAAAGCAAACTTTAATTATATTTTTTATTATTTTATTTTTTTCAGTTTCCAGTGAACGAGTCAATAGCCTGTGCATTGTATATGACTATTGTGGATGTACGGTGAGTCTGGTGGAATTCATTGGAAAATGTTAATAACTGTTATACCAGCATTGAAATACGAGGCCGTTGAACCAAGCAGTCACTTACCAATTGTTTGAATTAAATTTCCGAAGAATAATTTATCAATCTTTATATGCTGGCATTAATCATGGTCACTTTAATAAAAATTATTTATTTATTAACCTTCTGACTACAAGTTTTTTTTTTTTTTTTTTTAAACTTGTTGAGAGGGTATATCTTTTATAACCTTTTTACTTGAATATTTATAAATATATAAAATATAATCAGGGCTTCTAGATTATGGTAGCCCCACTCCCATGGCTAGTGATATTCAGTGTTGGGCTAGTAAATAACTGCAATTGCCATGCCTGACTGCTAGTGAAATGTTTTGTTCAAATGTTGCCTTTGAAGTCTCTTGTAAATACCGGTGTCATGGTTAGGCGATCAGTCTACAGGCTGGTAGGTACTGGGTTTGGATCCCAGTCGAGGCATGGGATTTTTAATCCAGATACCGTCTCCAAACCCTGAGTGAGTGCTCCACAAGGCTCAGTGGGTAGATGTAAACCACTGGCACTGATCAGTGTTACATAACTAATTCAACAAAGGCCATGGTTTGTGCTATCCTGCCTGTGGGACATAAAAGTAGCCCATGAAGTGGCGACAGCAGGTTTTCTCTCAAGATCTATGTAGTCCTTAACCATATGTCTGATGCCATATAACCGTAAATACATCCTGTCACAGACGGAGGGGTCCGGCCAATGCCGGTCCCTGCGACTGCGATAGGCGTACGCTACAACAGCTTGCTCTGAATGTGTACGTTAAATTCTTAGGATTAGGATTGAATGCATCGTTAAATAAAACATTTCTTTCTCTCTTTTGTAAATATTAATATCCTAACCCCATCCTCTCAATGTTAGTATCTTTAAGCTCTCTCTCCCTGCTTAGGTGACATGTCTGATTATTACTGTTGTTAGTAATATTTTATTAACTTAAAAAGAAATAGGGCTAGTTAATTTTTAAAAATACTAGTGGATGTTATAAAAATTCTAGAAGCCGTGATAATGTTCATATATGAAATATTAAGTGTGTTTTTTCATGAGTTTTTATAATAATAAAAAAGATATATATTAAAACAGTTGCTGTGGTTTAAAAGTTCAATTTTTTTTAAATAAAGTCGTATTTACTTGTGTACATTTCAGGACTAGCTCTGAATGAGCAAAACTATTCGTCACATTGTCTATTAAATTTCAAAAATTGTTAGCTATTTTTTTTTAAATGAAATTACATGAAATTATTTCACCAAACTAAAATAAAATTTGTTACCTTATTTCAAAATTTGCAATTGACCTGCATGATTTGCAGTCGTATTTATGGTAATTCTTCTTAATTACTTTGTTTTGCTAGCCACATTTTTGAGGGCAGACAAACTATGATGCAATATTTTGTGTTTTTTGTTGTTGGTAAAACCGTCTAAATTGTCTGTGGGGGGTTTATGGTGGGAGCACACTCCCAAATATTTTTTTTAAACAGTATTTGAAATGGGGAATGTTGGTCACATGACCTCTGTTGCCTCCTGGATCCTCCAGTCAAATAGCTAATAGCCACAAGAGATAAACACCAGTCGTAATAGAGGTTACAAGGACTGAGGTGTGGAGGTGGACCGAAAAATAAGTTGAAAAATAGGAGGAACTCCAGAAATGACATGGAAGTTGAAGGAGAGAAAGGAAAGGAGGCAGCGGGATATAAAAAAATTAATGTGCTCTAGTAGTGTGGTTAATCAAAACCAATGTTTGTTTTCTGCTGTTTGTTTCAGAATGCCGTATGGACCTCATGATCCACAGCTCCAGCGTGGGTTTCTTGAAGCGCCTTGTGTCACAGTGTCGGACATTCTACAGAGAACAAACATGAAGTGAGCTCTTTGGTTTTGATAATATAAGTTTAAAACTGCTCAGTGGCTGATCAGTTATTAATTTTTACAAACTCTACATTGGGGGTCAGAGTTGTCATCATACACTTTTAAAACTGAACCTAAAGTAAGTTCTTTAGTCAGTTCCTCCACGGGTGCAGTCTCTGTGTATTTCCCTGCACCCACCTGGCATCCTCGTCCTCTGCCGCCAGTAAAGTTGGTCTGACCCATGGCACTACGTAATGACCGCCGGTAGTAGGGGTGCATCTGTGGTGGTTACAAGTGCCTCTTAACAATGCCAGAAAGTAACTACTGAACACTCCCCGAAGTGGTCAGACTAAGCCCACAGCTAAAAGCTGATGGGGAAATGCCAGATGTGTGGCACAAATAGCTACACACGAGACAAGCAGCTGTCGCGATTGGAGATACAGGGACTGGGATGTGGAAGTGGACAGTGAAAGAAGTTGAAAGATCGAGAAGAAATGAGATGGAATTCATGGGAGAGAAAAGGAAAGGGGGCAGTGGGAAAAAAAACAACATAGATAACATAGATATTAAAAAAATTCTCGCCTTTTAAACAGTTACATTTTTTTTATGCATATCGATGACGGTTGTAATATCAGTGTATGCTTTTAATACTCCCCAAATGTGATAAGATTATCCCTTGCACAATCAAATATGTTATACGGTATTAATTTTAACTGCAGGACTTTTAGATTATGGTAGCCCCACTGCTATGACTAGTGATATTCGATGTTGGGCTAGTAAATCATTACTATTTCCATGCCAGACAGGGCTTCTAGATTATGGTAACCCCACTCCCATGGCTAGTGATAGTCAATGTTGGGCAGGTAAATAACTACTTTTGATGGGGCAGGGCGTAGCCCAGTGGTACAATCCTCGCTTGATGCCTGATCGGTGTGAGATCGATCCCTATTGCTGCACCCACTGGGCTATTTCTCATTCCAGCCAGTGCACCATGACTGGTATATCAAAGGCCATGGTATGTATTATGAAAGATCACTTGCTGCTAATTGAATATTTGTGCGGTCCTTAACCATATGCCTGATGCTATATAACCGTAAATAAAATGTGTTGAGTTGGTCGTTAAATAAAACATTTCTTTCTTTCTTTGCAACCACAGTTGAACGGGGTATGGGGGGGCCTCCCCAAGAAAGAAAATGTGTTATGTTAAGGGTTAGGGTTTTAAAAAAATCATACAGTCAGGGCTCAAGCTAGGTCTAAATTTTAGGGAGAAGTGACTTCTCCCTCCAGACCTTGAGAGGGCGAAGTTTTCAACCAGAGGGAGACTTGAATTTATTTCAATTTTTTACAGTAATAAACAACAAAAAAGCAATGTACCATGTTAAATATTTATTTTTAAAATCGACATGATCATCATATGCATGTACCACATTTCTAAACGTTGTCTTAATACATTAAATAATGCAACAAAATACACATTATATACTTTTCCAAGTGAGTTACCTTCATAAATACCAAATTACGGTTCATGTGATTGCAGACCTGTACATTCTTTTTATTTTCCTTTGTATTATCTTCAGAGATAATAATAATCCTTAATTACACTTGTCGCCATCGCCAAATTACTGGCCAAGCATGTGGCCTCTGTTTCGACAAGACGACTTCAATGTCCAGGGCGAGATCAAGGCGAAGTTTGGGCTCACTTCACCTGGTCGCGTGAGCCCTGTACAGTAATGATAAGACTGAATTCATTTTGTCAGAAGGTTAAAGGGACATTTCTGAGTTTGCTGCAATTTGTAAGATGTTATCGACTAACCAAGACTTTTTAATGTTTGTAATTACATATGAAATAAAACATTTCGGCATAAAATGTTAGTGGCTGTATGTTAAGCATGTTTCTGATCGTTCTAATATAGGTTAAATCTTCATTTTATTTCATAAAAACTATTTTTTCATATGTATGAAATTATTTGAAGACAAAATACAGTTTGGTGCGATGCAAAAAACTTTTACATGCTCATATACCATGAAGGTTCTGTATCTGAATATTCTTATTAGTAAAATTGTATTTATTAAAGTAGGACTAGTGAATTTTTAATTACGGCTAGCAAATGTTTTAAATCACTTGCCCTGTGGCTAGTGGATTTAGATGTCAATTCTAGCAGCCTTGTTTTTATGACGTTTGTGTTGATGTTTTGTCAGCGTGACGACGCTCTTTCACCGGATGAAGACCGTGAAGGAGAGTTGTGACGTGAGCGACGCTGTCAGTCAACACCTCCTGCTGTTGGAGAAGAAGTACTGCATTGTGTCGGCACTCTTCCACACTTTCGAGAGGTTTGTCACATTATTCATCTTATTTTCTCTCTCCTTCGAGAGGTTTGTCACATTATTCATCTTCTTTTCTCTCTCCTTCGAGAAGTTTGTCACATTATTCATCTTCTTTTCTCTCTTATTCGAAGGGTTTGTCACATTATTCATTTTCTTTTCTCTCTCCTTCGAGAAGTTTGTCACATTATTCATCTTCATTTCTCTCTCCTTCGAGAGGTTTGTCACATTATTCATCTTCTTTTCTCTCTCCTTTGAGAAGTTTGTCACATTATTCATCTTCTTTTCTCTCTCCTTTGAGAAGTTTGTCACATTATTCATCTTCTTTTCTCTCTCCTTCGAGAGGTTTGTCACAATATTCATCTTCTTTTCTCTCTCCTTTGAGAGGTTTGTCACAATATTCATCTTCTTTTCTCTCTCCTTTGAGAGGTTTATCACATTATTCATCTTTATTTCATCCATTTTTTATACACTTGTAAATATTACTGCATGGTGGACTCTAGCTCAGTCGTAGAATGGGATCCTCTCAGTTGACCCGTTCTCGGATTGTAGATTCTCCAATAGTAGCAGAGGGTCAAAACATCCCAACAACATGGCTTAAAATCTTTTCTTGAAAAATTACCTGTAATATTTGGGTAGTTTTAGCCGGTGAGTTTCCATGTCACCTGCTAAGTCTTATAAACAAAATGGCCTCCTTTTATGAAGCTTCTATTTTGAGCTCTGCAGTTGATATGAAAACAGATTCTGAGATGTAATTAAAGAAACATTCCTGTTCTATATTTCAGATTGTTTAAAGCTGTGTTCCGAGACGACATTAAGGGTTGTGAAGATAGCAACGAGTAAGTTCTTGATCATATTGTATGCGATGTGACTAGTAGAACTCTAAACCCTACCAATTATACGAGAGCTATTGCAGGGTTTCTAGATTATGGTAGCCTCACTCCCATGGCTAGTGAATTTAAGTGTTGGGCTAGTAAATAATTACTATAACCATGCCTGACGGCTAGTGGAAATAAAGAGGTCAAATGTTGCAATTAAGTCTATTTTGTAAATATGAATATTCTACATGTATGACCACCACCACCCAATGTTAGTGTTTTTAAGCTTTATCTCCCTCTTTAGGTTACATATTATCTAATTATTACTATTAATTAGTAAAATTGTAGTAACTTAAAGTAAAATAGGGCTAGTGAATTTTTAATTGTGGCTAGTACATTTTTAAAATTTCTGATCCTATGGCTAGTGGATTTTATAAAAATTCTAGAAGCCCTGCCGGTGGCCGAGTAAATGGTTGCTTGAGTTTTATTGCTTAGCTTATAGCTCTTATGAACGGATACATTTGCTAGGTTTTTTGCCTTGCGTGGTCTTGAGGAAAATATCTGCTGTAGCTGATATTTGTGGCCTCATGTGGCAAAAATCACACTGTGTGTGAGCTATTGGCTGAGCTAAACTCATCAACTGACGAGAAGAAACATAGAGATTGCGTCAGAATAACATTGTGAGCGTCATAAGCAAAATCATTGAACATGTTCGGTGTCGTGATTCATAAAACATGTTTCAAAGATGACTACACAATTTTTAAGAAATTAAACAGTACCGTATATCTTCGCCTGTAAGTCGACCCTGCCTATAAGTCGACCCCCCTTTCTCTGGTAATACAATCAGCAATTTTTTATTTGACCCGCTTATAAGACGACCCAGTTTCTGTGGCAAGTTGTTCTTGACATTATTAAATGATGACAAACATATCATTCTTATTATGATATTGTGGTAAAAGATTTTCACTTCACAAACAACTAACGTCGCCATACTTCGTTTGTTACTTAAAGAATTTCCTCCATATCAGTATGAGCACCCTCTGTATTGTTACGACGTTAGTTTTATAGTAACATGAAACATGGTTTTCATTTGAAGCTAAATTTATGTAAATAAATACAACAAACAAGATAAGTTCTTTTATATATACATTTTTACTACAGTTTCTTTTTAATAATATTTCATAATTACAACATGGTTACGGTATAAAATATTGTACTAATTTTGCGCTAACACCGAATTCACGTTCTGAGGTATGGTCATTGTTTCCTTCGGCAAAGGCAATAACCTTAAGCTTGGATGCTGCATCATAAGAATTCCGTTTACGTTTCGGTACGATTGTTAATGAAAAATATTGTGGCAATGAAAAAAGGTATACAAATAGCTGTGACGATCGACAAATTTTTTATGTATATATAAATTATATCCAAATTAATTTGTGTAATTGATTACTGCACCAATAAAACAGTCGGTTTTGCTTATTTAATATTCATTAGGGTGGCCTCGTTTTCATTGGTGTCGGAATCATACGAGGTCGGTAACTATTGTTTTGGGAGCAGGAAGTTACGTAAGCCGCGAATTGTTCCTACTGGTCCCGTCTTACCACTGGTTGAGTATTAAAACAAAGATCGATTTGCTTGAGTTGTTTTAACATTAAACAACACACCGACTTCACTAGGTTCAAGTTTACTGGATTATGACCATACATCATTATCTGTGGATCGTATTGTAAGCCGCCTAATTAACCTCTACTCGTCTCTTTTCGACTTTTGGTTCAGACATGGGTGTGTTTACCGATACCAAGCGGCTTTGTAAAAACAACAATAACGGATCGCAAGAATCAAATAATGTTTTTTTACAATAATAAATATTAAAGGTAAGCACATGTAGTACTGTTGTGAGTTTGAAGCTACTATGAGATGAGATCGTAATTTATAAACAAACCCATGATAGACTTGCAAAACGACATGCAGGGGATTTTTTTTTTTTTTTTTCTCTTTAGTTGGCTATTTGCAGAACATTTTGGTGTAAATAATTCGACTTATAGGCGAAGATATACGGTAGTTGCTAATCGATTTTCTTTTATAATCTAGAAATATTGCTAAAGACGATTTTTAAAATTCCCTAAATGTAGCTCAACATTTAATTTATCGTGTCATAGGCATTTAGTTGGTGGCCCCCCCAGTCGCTGCCATCTTCCGACGCCTATGCGTGTGTGGTGAAGTTGCTATGGGCTGAGTGAAAGGTCTTGGGCAACGTTTTGCTCAGCTGATAGCGCTCATCTGCAGTAGGCTTTATACACTCGTGTGAGAGATTATTCATTGCAGATAATGTTCATCTCAAAAACTTGGCAAAAGTATTTTGACGATCACTTGTGTTTGATTTCTCCATTATGGAATTGACCCAGTGGCCATAGCAATACCAGCCAATGGAATTAATACACTAGAAATTGAATGCTATATGAAAGGTATACACTTGGGATTTTTTTGACTGGCCAATCGGGCCACTCATGGCAACACTTTGACTCGCCCGTACAAGTTTTAAATGGCTACGACTGAATTTAAATTTAAAAACATGTTATCATATAATACAAACAATAATAACAATATAAAAGAAGGCAACGGAGCTTGTTTTAGTTTTATTACAAACTGTCGTAATTAAATTATAATTAGGTTGTCACGGGAGCCACACAATCAATCATCTGGAATGTTTTACCAAGGCTCGGTCTTAGAACGAATAACCTGTTTTTACGGCCGTATGGTGAGTAATAATAATTTTTTTTAAACCTAACACCAGTCTATGTAAACAATAATCACATCCACCAGGGAAATAAACACAACACAAGTTATAGTCTGGTCCTATTTCTCAGAAAGATGCTTATTTATCGATGTGCGAGCATTTCTTTAGGATTATATCCCACATACTTTTCTAACCTAATTTGGGTATGCTAAATCCGAAAAATTATGTTGGCCATCTCAAAAATGATGTTTCGATGGTCAAAATGACCAAAACAAATTGACCATCTATGGAAATAGGATTGTACCGAAAATACATTGTAGCCAAGTATAATAATACACCAAAACACGTACCACAGCATAACAAACACCAGTGTAGTTGCTA
>JAECMU010292795.1:0-13828 GCA_016106625.1 Dracogyra subfuscus | reverse complement strand
TATCTCAAGTAAGTCATGGGAGGTGCAGATTCAGCCACACGGCTCGTCTATCTCAAGTAAGTCGTAAGAGGTGCTGATTCAGCCACATGGCTCATATATCTCAAGTAAGTCATAAGAGGTGCAGATTCGGCCACATGGCTCGTCTATCTCAAGTAAGTCTTAAGAGGTGCAGATTCGGCCACATGGCTCATATATCTCAAGTAAGTCATAAGAGGTGCAGATTCAGCCACATGGCTCATATATCTCAAGTAAGTCATAAGAGGTGCTGATTCAGCCACATGGCTCGTCTATCTCAAGTAAGTCATGATAGGTGCAGATTCAGCCACATGGCTCATATATCTCAAGTAAGTCGTAAGAGGTGCAGATTCGGCCACGGCTTGTCTGTCTCAAGTAAGTCGTAAGAGGTGCAGATTCGGCCACACGGCTTGTCTGTCTCAAGTGAGTCATAAAAGGTGCAGATTCGGCCACATGGGTCATCTGTCTCAAGTAAGTCATGTTAGTAAAATGCCTCAGTTATTTGTTGCACTGATACATTGATAGCAATTTTAACATTAATATGGTAACTGGCTTGCATTTATTTAATGATTTGCAGAATTGTATTATTTACATTTTGAATTTCTAATTTACATTATTGTATTTATTTTTATATTAGCTTACATTATTTTGTTATTTATATATTAATATACATTATTTTGTTATTTATGTATTAATTTACATTAGTTTGTTATTTATATATTAATATTCATCCATTTGTTATCACTAATTTTCAGCCTGCCCTTCGTTTGTGTCCCTGGAGATGAGCCATGATGGGTCGACATTGACCCCCTTGTGTCCTCCTCTCAGAACCTCTAGTCTGGCATACATCAAGATTCTTCTTCCCAAGCCAGAAGTGACGTCCTCGGTCACTGTCCGTCTACACCGTGCCCACGACTCGATGACCATCGGTCTGTCTCAGATACTGCTCATGGGTTTTAGCGCATTCCGCGATATAAACAGAGCCACCTTCGGTGTCTATGTGTCTGATGATGCAACATCGAGGTCAAGGTCAGTATAGTCTCAACATACTAGTTTTGTTTATATTCATATAAATCAGATAAATAATGTGTCATGATATTATTTTGTTGAGACAGGTACACTAAAATGTGTATTTTTATTATGGATGTTTGGTTTGTTGTTTGTTTCTTTTTTTATTTTTTTTTATTTTTTGTGGTGATATAAGTTAAAAATCTAATGTGTCAAATAATTATTGTGCCAATGCATCGGATTCATTTTTCTCATTAATATCTTGCTCGCATTAATTTCATTAATAACAGTATGTTTGTAGCTAAAGTAAAGTTTAAAATCAAGTTGATGTACTAGAGAGTAAAATTTACTAACAGTATTTCTATTATTGGGTGGTTTTAATGCTTGAGTAAAGTATATTGTTTGCAATAAAAGAATAGTTTTAAAATTCTGTTTGTAGATAAATATAATTATATTCTTTATTGCTATTCCATAACCAAAATTAAATAAAAGTGCAGTGTATATATTAGGTAAATTTTGCATTCTTTAATAAACTGCAATATTTAATTATTATCTTATTTCTATTAAATATTACAGAAGCAAGTATTTTATGTAATAATATATTATTATGTATTAATGTTAGTGTTCATATTTCCAGTGTTGGTTGGGTTCGGGTTTTAGACCACTGCCTTTCATCTCAAGCTGATACACAGGATGCAGTTGCTGCAGCAGCAGCTCCAACCCCGAACCTGCTGGGCACATGCACATCACTGCTGATGTCGTCAATGGCGCTGCTGTATGGTCCACAGATAGAGGCTGTACTGCTCAAGATTGGGCTGCATTCCAAAGCCATGGGATTGGCTCTTATTGATAACATTTTGCGCAGTCCAGCTGTTGTGAGAGAACCAGGTAAAACATTAAACTCAATATTTCATAAATGTAATTAAAATATCAGACATCTGGTCTTATGCCTATAAAATGTTAAGTTCAGACTGAACTTTAGTGACATGTAATTTATGTGGGCAAGACTTCATGAAAGCCTCAAGTCTTAGACGTTTATTAACGTGAAATGCGGTTTTCAGGAAAACCAAGAAAATAAAGAATTTTTGAATGTGATGAAGCCAGTATTCTACTTTAGCTTTCCTTTCAGGACAACATGCCCATTTGGGCCATGTTGGTGGGGCTGCCAGTGAATCGACTGTTGAGTTGCTGTACCAGTTAGGAACTGTACAAGATACAGGAACCATGGCACGGTATGATGTTTTCAGTGTTTTTTATTACTTACAAAGCTAGTTGTTATGTGCATGCAATAAATTTGTATCTATTTTAATAATCAGATTGATATTGCCGATAAAAAGAAAATGCTTCTTTTAAAAGAGCGGTATATTACACATTCGAAAATGTCCAATCTGTTCCTTAATGTGGGTAGCTATTGCCACCTGAATACCTAGTTGCTGGATGTATTAACAAGGATCAGTAGGTAACTTGGTGGTACAGTATTCACCTCGTGTAGTGGGTCAGAGGATAAGTGGAACTTATTGTTGACCTTTTTTCTCTTCAACTTGCCTCACAACAGGTATATGAAAAATAGTGATCGCCATTTCATAATTTTTCTCATCCAGTACACACTATTTATTGCAAGTAATTTTAATAATATATACAGTGAAACCTCTCAAAACCAGACAGCCATGGGACCAAGAAAAAAGTCCGGATTTGAGGGGCATCCGGTTTATAGAGGTTTCAGCTTTCTCTGCAGTATACAATCAAGATAAAACCATTACCAATATTACTAATTGTTTTCTATTGACAGAGTCCGGTCTCTACTCCAGTGGCTAAATGACAGTGCGCAGGCTGCCTTGCAGAAGTCGACTGCAACAGAAGATGGCAACTACCCGTCTGCTCTGGGTGATGCACAGTGGTATCCACTTCCCAACCCTGCCGCTGCCCACGTGCACTGTGTGGCAGCCATACTGTGGCAGAGTCAAGAACTACCAGTCTCGTACGATCTGGGACAGCTGCTTAACAAGGAATTAGTCAAGTATGATTGAATAGTTGGATTTATTGTTTGTTAAGCAATAACAAATTAAAGGTCCTCTTGTGAAATGTCTGGGGAAAGTATGTAATGTTTGACCCATACAGTTTTTTCAAATCCCAACCAGTTCTCCAAGACTGGTAAAGACAGTGGCATGTACTGTCCTTTTTATATCGCGGGGAATAATTTGTACAGAAAAAAAAGTTTAGCATTTGCTGCTAATAATTTTGTGATTTAATTAGCACATTTGTACATTTATTTAACAGTTTCCATGTAGGCTCATGCATGTAAGTTATGGGTAGCACAATGAATCTCTTCAGAGCTCAAGAGATTTTGTGATCTACATGTCTTCAGGATGTATTCTAAGCAATAAGATATCCCACTGAGTGTGAATAAATCCTCATTTGATGTGTACCTTAATATAATGATTTGTGTACCTTGATTGAAAGTTCCAGTGTTATTAGTTTTGATGTACATGCTACAGTATTAGAGGACAAAGTATTCTTCAACTTTTTAAAGCATTTATTGAAAGGAAACAGCAAATTCAGGTTATTTTTGAAAAGGACTCTGCAGCACATATTACAGATAATCCACGTGTTTACCGTTGACAAATCAACAACCATTTTGATCCATGTTTTGCACAAGTGACGTCAACACAAAAGTTATTTTTAGAGCACAGAAAGTCAAAAACGGGTATTAATCCAGAATTTTACCAAATACATGTGACGTCGTGAAATTTCGATTGAATACTGAATGTGACATTCTAACACTGAATTATTCAAGCCGAACTTTGCCATTTGAAAGAGTGAAACATTTTTAATTTTGCTACAACTGCAAAAACTATTAATATTATTTGGTTCGCAGTAACAGCGATCCATAATGCGAAATTGGTTCGCATGTGAGCTAGAATGACTAGCAAACTGCGATGTGAACCCCAACAAATTATTCCCTGTATCGGAAAGTGCATTTAAAAGATCATATAAAATGATTGATATAGTTGTTGTCACCGTACAAAAGAGATTTTGATATATCTTTTACATGGTAATGACAGTATGATGTTACTGTCATATCCTTGACAATTTGAAGAAGTAAACATGTTTAATATGTCTGGAGGTGATAATGCATGCAATGTCCATTATCCAAATTCTACCCTTTTCTAGAATTCAGTAAGTTATTAATATGTAATATATAATACAGAATAGACCATGTAGTGCTAACGGTTCAGAGGATATGGACATATAATATTACAATCAACTTTTTGTTTTACTTGTAGGACTCTGTACGAGTGGTCAGCAATTCTGCCTGTGGAATCTTTGCTCAAGAAAGCTATAGACTATGTTCTGTGTTCAATGTGCCATATTCAGCCAGAGTTCTTCACCACTATTTTGGAATGGATGCGCATCATCGTCAGTTTCAACAGCAGCTTGAATGCATCAATCACCGATGACTGCAAAGATACTTTTCATTTCCACCAAGGAACCATGACAGATGATTCCAAAGAGGCAAATCCACAACCAGAACAGAACAGGTATTCTCCTTCTGTTACTCTGCAAGAATTCCGCCACATGACGCTGAACAAGTCGAGACTTGCCACTCTGGCGGTAGTGTGTATGTCGCCGGTTGCTATAAAACAGCTGTTAGATTCTGGATTCCCCGCTGTGCTGGCACAAATACTGTATGAGTTCTGTAAGAAGGAGATGAACCAGGCAGAAGATGGTTTGTCGGAGAGTTCTTCTCAGACAAACAGAAGTGTTGGTGGTGAAGGGTCTGGTGTTTCTACAGGTGAAGCTAATGCCTCAAACAGGGCAGGTAAGTTTGCTAATGCAGTCACCAAGTTTCTTACAGTTCTGTTGTATTGTACAAGTGAATGTTATTCAGATTCTCTCTAACAGTGACCATCTACCAATGAAGGACACTTCAATTTGCTTTTTGTAAAGTTTTGTGTTCTGTAGATGAAGATTACTTTCCTATCCAGTAAATTTGTTGGTCACAGTAGCCAGGTGTAGACAAATAGTTTATTTATTTGTTATTAAATGGTGGTTGTAAAACTTATGTCATCTGTACTAGACCACATAATTATTACTTAGCAGTAGTGAATTCAAGTTCACTAATATAAAAATAATTATTTAATATTTAATTACGTTAGTTGATGTTAACATGAAATAATTTGAAATTTAGACTTTTAACCTTTAGACTACTGGATTAATTTTTGACAAAAGCCATGTTCAGTGGGTACAAGTTTATAACTTTTACTCACATGTAGTCCCTTAAATCTTTTATAAATACATAAAATAAAGTTCATATTTGAATTGTTAAGTAAATTGCTGTACGGCATTTAGAAATAGACTGGATATTGTGTTAAATAGTGTATTTCAATAAGCAAACATTCTATCAGGAGAGCAGAGTTTCGGAATTTACTGCAGTGTTAAAAAGTGATGTCCATGTCCTGGGACATTTTACTTTTCACATTATAAGTGGGGTTTTTTTTTTTTTTACAAAAAAAAAATTAGGCCTGACATGCTTATACTACTATTTGTAACGAGTCTATAAATAATAAAACTGCACTTCCATTTAAAAATATTTTTTAATGAAGGAGATCGTAAGAGTCAGAATGTCACATTCTGGCTTAAATCATTACCATGGATTGGCCCACCACTAGAATGTTTTGCTAGCAAGTTGTTTATTAAATACATACATATATGTGTGTTTGCAGATTATAATATGCTTGTATTGAAGATGGTTGAAGCATGTCTTAAGGAGTTATATTTTGTTTCTACAGATAAAGACTGGGTAGCTTCGGCCGATTTGGTGTCTGCTATTCTAGACTTCTTTGCGGAAGTGTGTGCCGAGTTTGTGATGAAGGACTGGATTGGAAGTCCAGAGGGAAATATCTTCTGGCCTATCCTACTGACCATGTTGTGCAATGCTCCCCAGAGCCAGACACTTCATTCTGTGGCTTGTAAAAAACAGGTAGCCACTAGTCTTATTTACATTCAAAATGGAAATATTATATCTTTTTTAATGAAATATAATGTTGTATCCTTTGAATGAAATTGGTCCTGTATGGAAGGCCTTTTGTTGTTAAAGCCATTGTAAACCAAATCTAAAGACACCGAAAACTGAATTGTTTTCTGTTTCCTGTTAATAAAATATTTCCGGTGAGTGTGTTGTGCAAAACAGTGGGAAATATAAATTGGGGAATGTACTTGTGTCGACTGGCATGACGTCGGACGAGATATCTCACCTACAGTAGTCAGAAGATTAAACATTCTTTTAAAATTGACGTTTATTAGATCTATACTTTTTAACAAACAGCATTCTTTTAGATTAATACCTGAATGTAAGACTGGCATTTTGCTTTAGGTTTCATGCTTCATGTCTAATGTTTAATGTTTTTACAGATAATGACAGCTGAAGAGAGATCGAATGTTGAAACATCAGCAATCCGCTTCTTTACCAATGTAATATCATGTCACTCAGTGAACCAGCTGCTCTTTGCTAAAGTTCTGTGTGATGTCATTCGAGAACAGGGAAATAATCGTTCAGGTATTTCACACACTGCTTTTCCTTTCTCTTGTATCAACAGTGTTGCCTTCCATAAGCATATACTTTCAGGAATTTAATCTCCTCTACGTTTTGAAATAGTCTTCACCTTTTATGGTGTTGGCACGGGCCGCCTTGAAGAAGATTTATACTCTCACTCTGTTTAGTCGTTGTCTCTATTAAGTTGTGCCATTTTGGGATTCCCGCCCCCCCCTTTTTAAAGTAATACACCACCTATTGTTTGTTTACATTCCAAGTCTCACAGTAAGATTGTGTAGACAGTCGAGTAGCTAAGAAATTTTAAGTATATCCAATTCTTTGTTGCCTATTATCTTAAAAATTACTCTTTCTACACATGAACCAAAATAAGTAAAAAAACACATGCCCCATATGCCAATAAAACATTTGTAGTTTTCTTAATTTATGGTGATCATGCCCAAAATATATATCGAAGGGTCGTCTGTTTGTGCATGCCTATTTTTGCATACTACTGAGTGATGTCTAAAAATTTGAGGTCATATGTTGATAATTTGTTCATGCAAGCTTATAAAGAGCACTAACATTTTTAAATGTTAGCTAATGATGTAGATCGATAAATATTTACATTACAAATATGGCTATTACTACAAAATGTGTAGTCAGTATCACATTTGAATAACCAAGCAAATTGCAGCTATGTACTTCGTTCTTATGATCTTTTGTGCTTCTGTACTTGAAAAAAGTTGAATCACCAAGGACCAATGCTACATCAATGTTTTATTTTGTATTATTTGGATTTAATACTACTGTTACCTTTGTACATGAAGGTCTTAACATTACTTTCAACAAACAAAAGAAGCAACATAGTTTTGTAAAAACAAAACCAAAAATCCAAACTTCTCTGTAGTAACAGTTGAATCCTAAAATTGTAGTCTTTTTAGTGGTATAAATCAGGGAGGAAAATTTATCTCTTTTTGGTTTCAGGTCCATTTTTTGGTGCTATTCCCCTTTCCGGGTTTACGCGACGGGTTCTTCTTCAAGTGTTGCTGGAGGATGAGCGGGTTGTCGTGGCCCTTCACCGGTCGTGTGGCAAGATGTCGATGCACAACCGCGAGAACCAGATCCACCACCCACAGTACGGGGCCGGCCAGTGTTTCTGTACGGCCAAGGTGAATCTCAACATCAGATGTGCAGATCTCATCTCACTCATAGGAGGTTTGTACACTTGAACATTTTGAGTTTACTTTTCAATAGTTATGTAATTGTGTTGCTATTGAAGCTATTTTAATAACTTTGAATTTTCTTTCCAACTTTTATTATCAACTATATCTAACCAATTTTAGAAGAAAAAAAAAGACATCCTAAGAGTATTTCATCTCTTTAGCCATTTGAACTTGAAAACGAAATATCAAAGTATCATTATTGATGCTTTTTTTCTTGACTTTTAAATAATAATTAGTCTAAACAATGTTATATTTGTTGGGTATTTTTCAGGTGCTCCATTGCTGACCCATCATTTTGTTGAGGTCCACAACACCAAGAAGAAGACAAGTGATGATTCCAAGAAAGATGCCTGTGATTTAGACCTGGGTCTCGAAGTTGTCGAGTATTTGTCTAATGCTGCAGGTACTTAATCAGTTATACACATGTTTTCTTAAAATCCCACGTCCCCATTTACTTTTACTTCATGAATTCCATCTTTCTTCTCCAAATTTGGCAGCTACTTAATCCTGTTCTGTACCTAACGTTTTAAAAACCCACTTCCCCTTTCTTTCCTCGCCATCTTAATTCTTCCTGATATGGCAGATTCTCTCTATCTTTCAATTTTGTTTGCTGTGCACCACCACATCCTAGTCCTTGTCTCTGCAACCACAACAGGTGCTTGTCTCTTGTGGCCATTTGTACAACATACCTGATATTTCCCTACAACGTTAGATGTGGGTTTAGTCTGACCACTTCAGAGAGTGTTTCTATACTTAGCTTTGCTTACAGTTGCAGTTTGATATAACTAAAGATCATATTGTTAAAATAAGGAGCTAGATCTGGATATTTAGAGCATTTGTTATTGACACACGTACTATGTTTTTTGTGTTGTTATTTTTACAGGAATGTGTGCAAAAGAAAAACGTGAGAAGAGTCCGTCTCCCTCTAAAAATAACCTGCCTCCGCTGCCTGCATCTCACCTGCCTCCGCGACCACCCACTCGGCGAGGGCGGCACACAGTGGATGACACACCATCTCAGTCGAGATACAACACCTATTCACAACACCTGTTGCATAAAGCTTTCAAAAGTAAGCTTTTCTTATGGTCATCAGTGCCGTGTATGAGCCACTACTATACTGTTCACTTCATAGTTTACAATACTTTTTTGATGCCGTAACACTGAGATAGCTTTGGAAATATGGACCCTTGAGTCTAGGCATATATGAACATGGATCAGCTCTTAAATAAGGGACCTAGAACAATGTTGTATGTCTTTTCCTACTGGGCCTGTCCTTAAAACTGCAATCTAAACTCAAATCTTTAATGATATCACATGAGTGCAGTTTGTATGTGTTACTATGTTATTTAAAAAAACCTATATTTTTTATTTAACACCACCACTAGGGCACATCTTCTAATGAATGTCAAACATTTGGTAATTTTTGACATATAGTCTTAGAGAGGAAATCCGCTACATTTTTCTATTAGTAGCAGGGATAACCATCCCACAGATAAAAAACATAGCACATACTTTGATATACCAGTCATGGTGCACTGGCTAGAGTGAATTATTATTAAAGACTTCAGTCTAGATTTTAAACAGGACAGTATACCACTTTAGATGGATGCTTCACTCAGGTTTTGCTGCATGTAAGGTCTTCCATTGACTAGTGCATTTGATGTTAGTTGACGTTTTATTATGGTGATTTTTCCCCAGTTGTGTACAAAGATGTTGGACACATAACATATTTCCACACACACTATCACTGATATTTTTCAGACAAGGCTTTGCCACGGGAATTAAGTCTGTCCCAGGTGATCTACCTCCTGAACCAGCAGGGCTCGCCACACTACACCGGAGCCGCTCTACAGTTCACCATCGAACTGAGGGTGAAAACAGCCAGATCCAGACTAGCATCATACCTTAGTGCTGATCAAGGTAAGAGGCAGTTACATCTCAGTATGACAGCAAAGACTATCTTATCTAGACTAGCATCATACCTTAGTGCTGATCAAGGTAAGAGGCAGTTACATCTCAATATTGACAGCAAAGACGATCTTATCTAGACTAGCATCATACCTTAGTGCTGATCAAGGTAAGAGGCAGTTACATCTCAATATCGACAGCAAAGACTATCGTATCTAGACTAGCATCATACCTTAGTGCTGATCAAGGTAAGAGGCAGTTACATCTCAATATTGACAGCAAAGATGATCTTATCTAGACTAGCATCATACCTTAGTGCTGATCAAGGTAAGAGGCAGTTACATCTCAGTATGACAGCAAAGACTATCTTATCCAGACTAGCATTATACCTTAGTGCTGATCAAGGTAAGAGGCAGTTACATCTCAATATTGACAGCAAAGACGATCTTATCTAGACTAGCATCATACCTTAATGCTGATCAAGGTAAGAGGCAGTTACATCTCAGTATTGACAGCAAAGACTATCTTATCTAGACTAGCATCATGCTTGCAAAACAGCTTAATTACTAAGGACTGTCTTTTATTTAGAATAGGGTCATACCTTGGTATAGATCAATTAAGATGGAGTTGAATCTCAACAGCTTATTTACAACAAGGCAATGTCATTTTATCTAGATTAGTGTAAGCCTTCATACAGATCAAAGAAAGGTAGAGCTACATATCAACAACACAGACTTGCTCTTAAACGCATACATATATACACCACGTATGTTTCAGGTGTCTCGGATGACTGGGCGAGCCAGGACAATGATGTCCCCGATGAGGTGTTGTTGAGATCTCCTGGCTTCCCGTCAGCATTACAGGTGTTTGCCAGTGTAGGAGGCCTCGCCCTGCTTGCAGAACACCTCCCCCTACTCTACCCTGAAATCACCAGGCAGGCCTCGTCACCAGAGGCAACAACAGAGAACAACAACATTGCAGATCTCGGTCAGGACTGGGTCACTGTGGAGTCGTCCGATGAATATTATGATGTAAGCTTTCATGTAATAATTACTTTCTGGTCTTCAATTTATCGGTTTTAGGTTCAATTTCTTTGACTTGGTCAGTGTGTTTAATAAGTTCTTCTGCTGACACCTAAATTAACCTAAAGCTTGTAATTTTTCTGAGACTGCAAAATTGAGTCCATTAATTTAAAATGACTCAGTGTTAAGTAGTATACATCTATTCTAAACTCTTTTACTGAACGATTGATCGTGAATTCTATTAAAGTCCTTGCGGTTTCAGGCATGTCCCTCACAGATCCCAGTTCTGTCAGGGACATTAATGTGGCCTGGGATGGATTGATTAAAAGCATATTTTATTTCACCAAAAAACTTAAGAATAAAGTGTAAGTGTTGTAATGCACTAGACCATCGTGTGTTATTCGTTGCTTGGTTGGTATAGTAAAACAGATTAGTATTCTCATTGCTAGTTAATGTCAAAGTTCATTCTTCTGTACTGAGACTATAAACTGGAGGCAAAATGATTTGTACACATAGCTATTATGCTTACTTCTGAGACCCATACATCTATTGTTTGTTTTATACTTTTACCTTCAATTTATCTTACAATCAACATTTATTTACAGTGTACCTTGCTTTGTTTACAATGTACGTAATCTATTGACCATGCACTCTGTGTGTTTCCAGCCATACGTTGAGCCACTGTCACCGGCTCAAACAACTTCTCGAGCAGCTCGTCATGCGGCAGGAGCCATGCCGTCGATACCGCCACACTCACTCATTGCGTTTGGGCTGTTCCTGCGCCTGCCAGGCTATGCAGAAGTGTTGTTGAAGGAGAGAAAGAAGGCTCAGTGTTTACTGCGCTTGGTTCTGGGAGTCACGGATGATGGTGATGGATGTATGTACAGTCCAGCATTATAACGGTTTAGATGATTAAGTAAAAATTAATTGTAAAAATTAATTATATTTCTTAATATATAAAACATGTTTCAGCTTTTCAGTCTGAAGTGAAATATTAAATATTGATTATAAAAAAAGACTAATTTCAATCATTATTCCAAACAAATTTCCCTATAACACATGCCAATAATATAATTATATTGTTTTGTAATTCAAAGACTACTCATCCATGTAAAATTATGTAATTAATTTGTCATCACTACCCACTTTCACTGACACTGTGATGTAATTTGATCAACATATTACTAAAGTAATTAAAACCAGATAATAAAAATCTTGGTTATAATTTACTTTATGAATAAAAAAAAGAAACGTTTTGAAAATGTTACATAATATGATAGACACATCCCATCCTCCGCCATAGCATTTCATAACACACCCATTACACTTCTTCAGCCTCCCATGAGCTTACTATGATTATGGATTTTATATTTGTTTGATTCACTCTTACAGGTCACATCCTGACATCTTGTGTAGCCAATTTGCTACCCACTCTGCCGTTCACAGTGCTGAAGTCGCTGTTTGATGCCACGCCCCTGTCCACAGATGATGGTGTGTTGTTAAGACGTATGGCACTGGACATTGGCACAGTTCACCTGATCCTCGCCTGTCTGTCTGTCCTCAGTCATCACGCACCCAGAGTGGCATCCGGTGGGTTGCAGCAGGAGGTATGTACACAGTTCAAGAATAGGGCCGAATAAAGATTTATTATTACATTATGCATTTCTGTTGAAGAATGTTTCATCTTTGGTTGGTTCTGATTCTGGTGCTACTTAATTGTCAATAAATGGTTAGGTTCTTCTTTTCTTTTCTGTATTTTATAATGTTACTTCCTTGCCAAAAATTTATCTTTGTAATCTTTAGCAGAATTTTTTTCATAAGATTTTGTTTCTGTGGTTTGGGGGATAATGACATCTTTTACTAAGATGTGCAGGATGTTTTGGAGCTCTCATGAATAACACTTAAAGAGAGATGGCCTTGACATCAGTTTAAACTTCACTTGCTGGTTACTGAGAGGTCATGTATTTAAAAAAGAGTTTGTAGTTGTATTAGTATGTTTTTCACACGGAATATAATATAAATATATATAAAACATTTTTTACGAATAAGTGTATGTAGTTTATTTTATAAACATTATTCCATGTTGATTCATATTGTGTAAATGAGAAGCAAATAAACAAGCAAAGATCTCTTAATTTGAAATGATTGAAGATGATAGAACTGATGTGTGTGATTTCAGACTAACGTGATCCTCTCTGCGATGCAAACGAACACGACCCAGCCCACAAGCACTCAGACAGAGGAGAAGAACCAAAGTTACTGGGCCAAGGGGACAGGGTTTGGAACGGGATCTACAACGTCGAGCTGGGATGCGGAGCAGGCTCTCATTCGACAGAAGAGTGAGGAGGAGCACGTCACATGTCTTTTACAGGTCTGTGGAGAAGTTGCATTAGAAATGATTTTTAAACTACATTTTTTATTTAAAAGCTGCAATTTTGAGTCACTTCTTTTATTCACCTATGTAAAATAGATCATCAAGTTCAATATTTGATTTATGTTGGCTGCACTTTCACTCTGGGTCACATTAAAATGGTCTTATTGGCCATATAAAGCATTAAAGAGTTCTGTTTATCAATGTAAATGTATAATCCTTCAGGGCAGTCTTTTGATACTTAAAGTTTGTTATGTTTAACGACATCACCAGAGCACATTGATATATTAATCATCGGGTGGAATGTAGTCCAGTGGTAAAGTGCATGCCTTATGCGTGATCAGTCTAGAATCGATTCCCATCGGTGGGCTCATTTAGCATTTTCTCATTCCAGCCAGTGCACCACAACTGGTATATCAAAGGCTGTGGTATGTGTTATGATGTGGAATGGTGCATATAAAAGATCCCTTGCTACTAATGGAAAAATATTATGCGTTTCCTCTCTACGACTGTCAGTATGACCATATGTTTGGATCCAATAGCTGATGATTAATACATCAATGTGCTCTAGTGGTGTTACCGGCCTCAGTGGCATCGTGGTTAGGCCATCGGTCTACAGGCTGGTAGGTACTGGGTTTGGATCCCAGTCGAGGCATAGGATTTTTAATCCAGATACCGACTCCAAACCCTGAGTGAGTGCTCCGCATGGCTCAATGGGTAGGTGTAAACCACTTGCACCTACCAGTAA
>JAECMU010292630.1:0-13069 GCA_016106625.1 Dracogyra subfuscus | reverse complement strand
ATGGTATACTATAATTAATGAATACTGCTCATTGTACAAATGTATTAAACAACGCTTGACGACAAATAAAATGTTTCAGAGCAAATACAGGCTCTGCTTCCTCAGTTAAGACTGCGTCGCCGTTGAGGTGTTCAGGATCATCATGAATGGCCTCACAGGCATCCGGCCCTTCATCCATTGTTTCAACCGTACACCCTCCTCCACGGCAATGCCTGGTCACTGACGCTATTGATGGGAAATAAGATTCCACACTTCTTGCACACGCGCCCATCAATGTCCTTCATTATTGTAGGGCAGTATGAATCGTACAGGATGCATGCGTGCGACAAATGACACAAAGGTCATGCAGTGGAATGACGAAAAGGGTTAGTATGGCGAACAAAAGAGGCGCCGACGATCTATTATGTCAGTAAATAATCAGATTAACTACATATATATATTTTAATTTTACCCTAATAACACACACACCCCCGCGCCGTACGCAAGCGTACGCAAAATGGCTCTTAAATTTTCAACAAAAAAAACCCATCCCCCCAAAATGCGTACGTACTAAAAGTATGCCCCCATATCGTATTCGGAAAAACACCATGAAATGGTATATTTATTATATACATATTTCCAATTTTTTTACAATATGTTTCGTTTTTTGGTAATATCTTTTGCTTATCCTATCGAAAAAACCTAATGTCATGATATAGGTATATTTCTTCCTATGGAACTTTACCATAGACTTTTAAAAAGAAATTTGATTAAAATTTATCTTTATTAACATTTATTTAACAATATGCACTGCAAACAAACCTGACAAAGCGATCCTCTAAAAATTCCCACAAAAACAAAACAAGTCGAATGCTGTTAACTTCTTATCCTTACACTTGATGACACTACATTGTGTCATCATTAATTAGCTTCGTATTCAATTAGTTTTAGATATTTTATTGTTATTGCACTTCATATCACTTTTATTTTTATAGGTACATTTGTTTAAATTACATTTTTTATTTTTCAAATATGATTAGATGCATTAAATACGAAGAACGGAGACAAAGGGAGATAATTTAAATTATTATGCACTTTTACAAAAAAGTAAATAAAACACTGTAGCTAATATACAGTGAAAATATGACTTTTCACAGGATATGACTTTTATGGTTTCCATAGATCTATATATTTCACTGCTATGTATATAATAAATATTTATATTTACTAAAGATTTGCACAGTCATTCTGGACTTAATCTTCAACATTTTAATTGACTAAATCCAGGACGGCACTATCTAAATTGGTTTTAATCTATAGGCGAAAGGAATATCCATCATGCTTTCTAATAATCAAGTACAGTACAGTAATTAGACCGGACAACCAAACAAACACATCAAATAAGAGACAATTTGTGGGGCATACAGTAAATCTGAGAATCAGTTGTTATCATTTTTTAATTTATTTTTTAGGGGATGACAGGAATTTCCCATGCTTTCTATCAGCAGGTATGGCAATTGGCATTTGACGAAAACACAAACAACTAAAATGTCGGGTTTTTTACTCACTTGGTGAGCATAGATGGTGTCATATATAAGAGTCCATGCTATACACCCTGCATACAATGGCAAAATGAGTAGCCAGTCGGTATGTCCCTTGACAGCAGAGAACCCAAGAATAGCCCCATAGTTGAACGTCAGACCTATATGCACAGCAACCAGAAAAGCATTGTAATAACATTTTTCAACAAGAAACACTACTAAGAAATCTCTCAAACAGCATCTTCTTTTGGTTTCTAAAAATAGGTTATGTCTCCATTACATTCAAGCAAGTAGCCAAACAATTTTATAATACCCAAGGGTCAAAAAGAAAGGACAATACTTTTCTCCTCGTCTTTGTTTTTTTGTGTGTTTTTTGGCACACATTAATTTTATCAACCCAAAAGAAAGCATGTCTATTGTACCTTGTTAAAATTTCAAGAAATGCAGATAATATATATCAAGACACAAAATATATATCGCATGCACCTTATGAATATATCTCATGCATCAAAATCTATATTTGCTGTCAATCAAGAAAAATACTTCAAAAGATCCAGTCAACTTGCATCTATCCGTCACTATGAAGTATATGGCAGCCTTATTACCTTGAAACCAATACTAGTACAGTCCAATGAAAACAACATGATCCTGTGTACTAGATGTCACATACTTCAAAAGTTCAAGGTCAGGGTGTATATGTCATAGTATGTTACGTCCGTCTGGAATTATGTTCCTGGGCATGTTATATCCAACTACATAAGGTACTCAGAATACTTATTCTGAGTATCTTAAGCTAACCCTAACCTTTAAATTTTCATTGAAAATATTATCTTGACCCATTTTTTCAGATATAATGAAAGTTCACAGAAGCAAGAATATTTTATGTATGAATATATCATTGGTTACAGACGCATTTCTGCTATAATAGCTCCTCATAATTCCTGTGTTAAGCCGATAGTTTGAATTTGTTGGCTGTGTTTTCTCAAAAACCCAGATGCTGCCCAAATAATCACTTCAGATGTGTTTTAGGCTGGTGCTGTACTTTGCTTCTTTTCTATAAATTACAATTAATTTTGATGTCTTAGAACAGAATCTCTGTGGCAAAACCATGGCATTAAGTACCCATTCATGTCAATTTTGGACCATCTATTTTCAAACTTATATAAGATGCTGTGTTAACTGGTCTACTGAGGGTAAGACTAGTATGGGAGTTTGACTAGGTTACGGCTACAGATTAATATGTCATTATTAAAAGGTACATGCATGTATTAATGTGAATTCCATCTTTTAGTGTTATTTGAATAAGACAGACAATTTCCTCACCACTGTTTTGGCTGCATATCATTTAAATACAACATAATTTAATTTCACTTTATATCCATATTTCGTAAATGGTACAAAATGTTTTTAAAATTACAATATTTTTTTAGACATGGTTACATGCATTAATTATCTTCAAAGAAAATAATTTCAGAAGTAATTTTGCCTTCCAGGTGTTCTGATAACAAAATCATCATGAACTAAGTTTATTGTTAATGAAAGGCGATGCAAAGTGATTTAAATCAATTTTAATTGCAATTAATTAAAAAAGAACCAAGCCAAATGTATGTTATTACATATATACATGTATCATCCTTTGCTACATTAACAAAATCCTAACGTTCTATCTGCTTTCACATCTGCCAAAATAGTTCTGAGTTCTATATATTGAGTAGACAAGGCAATTTTCATGTCAATATAATTTATTTTTGGTATAATTACTGGGAGATGAAATATTGTGTTTAAATTTTAAAAGATTAGGTGTTTTTTGTTGTTTAATGACACAACAAAAGCACATTGATTTATTAATCATTAGATATATGGATATCAAACTTAAAAGGTTAATGAAAACAAAAGTAAACATAATTACCATTGGATAAGCTATATTTATTATTGTATACAAAGCCAAAACAATATGGTGTGTGAATTGTCTGTCTTAAACTTTACAAGAGTAGAATAGAACAGAGCAGACAAGATTATGATAAGGAAAAGTTTAGTATAGACTTTTAATTTCCGTGGGTGCACGTGCCACCATGCCTTTCAACACTGAGGTGTGAAAATCTATATACCATAACAGTACAGTACAGTACAGTACAGTACAGTACAGTACAGTATAGCATAGGCACCAAACTGCACAATACAGTAGTTTAGTATTAACAGGGCTTCTAGAATGTGGTAGCCCCACTCCCATGGCTAGTGATATTTAGTGTTGGGCTAGTAAATAACTAATGGAAAACAATCTTGTCAAATGCTGCATGTATATATTTCGTAAATAGGAATATTTTCCCCCCTCTTTCCACAGGTCAGGTCAGGTCATAGGGTTTAACGTGCACATTCAGAGAAAGCTGTTGTAGCGCACACCTGCACTGGCAGGTGCAAGGGAGCACCAGTAGTCTGACCAAAATCGGTAGCAGGTGGGAGTCCTCTTTCCACTCCATCTAATGATTTTTAAGCTCTATCTCCCTCTTTAGGTGAAATATCTGACCATTACTGTTAGTAAAATTGTATTTATTTTAAGTAGGGCTAGTGAAATTTTAATCATGGCTAGTACATTTTTAAAATCACTGATCTCATGGCTAGTGGATTTTTATAAAATTGTAACTGTATTAATTCTAATCAACTGTCTCTTCTTAAACCTACTCAATGTGTGAATCAATTATAAACTAATGTTTACAGATACTCCAGCACATTGGTAATGCATCAAATATGTAGTAGTACTAGACACATATTTACTTCTTGTCTACGGCAGAACACAGGTTACCACAGACTTTGATAAACCCATTGTTTCAAGTCGAGTAACGGAAGAAATAAGATAAGCTGAGGAATATATAATTTACTTGTGAAAAGCTCAACAAGCCAAACGTGAAAGAGTGAACAGGTTTTGTTTTGTGTGCCAGTATTATAATAAAAAGTGCAAGACAGCAATATGAAATGTATATGTAATACTTCAACATATTTTTAAGCCAAAAAAATAATAAATTATACAATAAATTGATTAAGAATAAATAAAATTTGCTTAAAAATATATAAAACTAGATTTGGGGCCTAATTCACTCTCGCAACTTTGCCATCTCACAGTGCAATGCTAAAAGACTTGCAAAGAGGATGCTTTGTTGTCTAGCAGAGCCTAAGAGTGTGTTGTGAATGTGATGAAGTACCCAAATTAAACTAAACAGGGAGTTCAACAAATTTGAAGACACCATAATGGAATGCTAATATTTTCATGCATATTGACAATACCGATAAGGGAAAATAAACTGTACATGTGGAACATACAGGTTGTGTAAGTGGAAGACATACACTAGGCTCAGTGTACTGAACTATTTTTATTACTCTACTTACATGTATGTTGTAAACAACAGGTGTATAAAATTTATTAATGTATTAAAACAAATATTGTCCATTTAATTTAATTTTTAATTTTAATTCTTTTTCTGACTACTACCATTACTATATGTAACAGAGACATAAAGAGCACCCATTAAACAAACAAAAAATGCTGGAGAGATCATTCTTAATAAAACAAAAGTAACTTGCATCACTTTGGGTTATTAAACCTGAAAATGTCAAGAAATAAAA
Organism: Dracogyra subfuscus; assembly: GCA_016106625.1. Classification (NCBI taxonomy): domain Eukaryota; kingdom Metazoa; phylum Mollusca; class Gastropoda; order Neomphalida; family Peltospiridae; genus Dracogyra; species Dracogyra subfuscus. The sequence continues at coordinate 7,931 of JAECMU010292630.1, read as the reverse complement.
AATGAAACAGAAGCCAAATTTATATTAAATGCTGATGGCATGCAACATGAAAGAAATAGTTTTTTCAGTAATGTGTATACATTATTTAGTTCTCAAGAAAACAAAATACAGCAGCTGCATGTACTGTTAATAGGCAATCAGGGTATTATGAGAATATTGGTACAACATTTTATTAAGATACAGTTTCCATGTACATGTGTATCACAATACATATAAATATTAATATTATATTTACAGTGGCATCAATCAATTTTAAGGAAGGAAAGAAAGAAAGAAATGCTTTATTTAACAACGCACTTAACACATTTTATTTACGGTATATGGCGTCAGACATACATGTATGGTTAAGAACCACACAGATTTTGAGAGGAAACATGCTGTCGCCACTTCATGGGCTACTCTTTCCGATTGGCAGCAAGGGATCTTTTATTTGCGCTTCCCACAGGCAGGATAGCACAAACCATGGCCTTTGTTGAACCAGTTATGGATCACTGGTCGCCGTTTACACCTACCCAATTAGCCTTGTGGAGCACTCACTCAGGGTTTAGAGTCGTTATTTGGATTAAAAATTTGATGCCTCGACTGGGATCCGAACCCAGTACCTACCAGCCTGTAGACCGATGGCCTAACCACCAAGGCTGGTCCGATTTTAAGGAAGGCTTGTAACAAAACAAATTTTAAATAAATTACACAAGTTAAAGTTTATTATATATTATTTCAGCATGCCAAACCTTATTTAATAATGTCACACACTTTGTTTTCTGACATCAAACTTGAAATACAGAACCGGCCTCATGGCGCAGTGGTTAAGCCATCGGATTACAGGCTGTTAGGTACAGGGTTCGCAGCCCGGTACTGGCTTCAACCTAAAATGAGTTCTTAAAGACTAAATGGATAGGTGTTAAGCCACTACATCCTCTTTTCTCACACAAACCACTAACCCACTGTCGTGGACTGACAGCCCAGATAGCTGAGGTGTGTGCCCAGGATAGTGTGCTTGAACATTAATTGGCTATAAGCATGAAAATAAGTTGAAATGAAATGAAATACAGAAAATACTAAGTAGGAAGTATCATAATGATATATTATTTACTCCTTGAATCCTATGTCAGTATACCAATAATATCTCGCATCCCCATTGAAATACCCTTTCTCCAAGTCATGCATAGAAACTGGGTTAGATTAATATTGATAAAACATGAGAAACACCATGCAAGGCTTGATGCATCTCAACACAAGTGACTTGTCGGACAGTCTTTCTGAAGTGAACAGAAATAGTCTTGCAAAATGGTTACTTTTAAAAAGAACACAACGCTGTGTTGATGTCAAAGAGAACACAATGCAGATGCTTTGTTACGTGATGTGATGTTCAACTAGTACATGGAAAAAGCCGTAGTATTTTCACGAATATAGTTAAGACTCTATAAATATTCACCATGCAATTCATGCTCCTATTTGTGTTAACCTATCAGGCCCTGTGCTTATAACCTTTAAGTCCAGACTTTAATGTCATGGCAATGCCATTCAAATAGCATTATGTTAAAGTCTGGACTTTATTCAAGTTTAGACTTCAAGTTTTATAAGCACGAGCCCAGATGACTTTTCAAGATCCAACATACTTGTTGCAAGTGAGATCAAAATATACAGTATTAACATAATATATGACAGAACTATCATGCCAATGACATCAAGTTAGACTTTATGGGTAATTTTTATACACTAATTCAAACATAAAGTAAACCGTCTGACACTTCTAACAGAAACATTAATATGGCTGGTAGAATAGCTAACTGGGCCAAATGACGTGATTACAGTACTTAACAGTTTGGCTTTTTTTTCCATACATTAACAATTATGTCATTTTATTGATACATGTATACAAGTACTTAAAACCATGTTATTAATTATTTTAGTTGTTCAACACTGTCATCCTAGTGCATGTCTTTCAGTTTATAAAACAATTTGAGATCAAAACAACAGGATATATTTTGGTGAATAAAAACAAATAAAAAACATTAGAAAAAATGAACTTCAGTATAAAAAACAGGAACTGTTACATGCTGCATGCAAGTTTATAAATTTACAAAAAATTCTTAAAACAAGATTAATAATGGCCAACAGGTAAAAATAATAAAAACAAAATACAAAACATACAGAGGTAAACCAAGCCAATGAAGCAGGAATTAGTCACTGTTATGTGCTATACTGCATACATGAGCTAAATAACACAGCAAGCAAGTGTTAATAGAAAGATGGATCAAGGGATGAAAGCATCCGGATATATGTACATAGCGCCGCAATATTTTGTTTTCAAACCAATTTATACATACTTCATTCATAAATAATATTAAAGCATTATTAGTTAATAATACAGCAAACATTTCAAAATATAGTTTTTTAAAAATTTATTTGTTTAGTTTCTGTTTCATTTTTATAAATAGTTTATTAGTATCTGTTGAGCTCCGTAACTGCAAGTCGTTTCAAATCCCTTCCTGATACCGGGTGGTCTACGTTTTAGTCACAACAATGACAAAACCTGCCGCTATGTGAAAACATCTTGTGTACCTGGTGCGAGTAAATAGTGTCATAGAAAATAGTGTAGACGACGCAGGCCAAGTACAAGGGGAGCACGGTGCAGTCGAGACTTCCCTTCAGAGCCGACCAGGACAGCAAGACGCCCCAGTTCAGAGTTACACCTGGAAATAAATTCACCTCTGTTCTCTTGACGACATGAACAGCAATCATAATCAACGGATTAGCTATATAATACACAGACTGGAAAAATTGGGAAGGAAATGTTTTATATAATGATGCACGCAACACATTTTATTTATGGTTATATGGCATCAGACACATGGTCAACTGGAAATAGGTTATTTAATAAATGTCAGTTTGTTGTTTAACAATACCACTAGAGCACACTAATAAATCAATCATTGGCTATTGGGTGTTAAACATCTGGTAAGTTTCCCACTGACAGGACACCACATACCACAGCCTATGATCTACTAATCGTGGAACACTGGCTGGAACGGGGGATAAAACAACAATCAGAGAATGGGGCCACTAAGGCAGTTTGATCTACAACTCTTAAGTATGAAAGGTTGGCGCAGTAGAGTTCAGAAATTGCCGCTGAATACAAGCACTCTACTGGAAAAAATAAACAGCTCAGCAATAGTAAATGGTTTAGTGATAGCAGGGAACAATATTTCTAAATCTTAGGTAACTGGAAATTGGTGCACACAATGTTTACCTATTAGTATTAGTACTAGTAATTGACTGTATACTAAATGACAAACAAAATGTTCAAAAATCTGTCAAAAACAATTTTAGATTTAATAAATTTTTGTAAAACACAAATAAAGATTTAGTGATCTTGAAGCTTGCCCTTATAACAGGTCACCATATTTAACTGCTTGAATTTAAAGTTGTGTAACTAATACATGAACTGAACGATTGTGCTATGTGATATAAACAGCTTAGTACAACAATGTGAAGAATGGAAATGTTTCTTTAATGACACCTGAGCATACAGTTTAAGCAGTAGCTGTTCGTTTTTAAACAGATGGTAATTGTTTAAAAAAAATTGTACAAAGCTAAAACCAGTTGCTGTCAAATTAGCTACTCAATGTTCAATCTGCATAGCTGTCTTTGAAATACAATTTTGCAAACCAGGACAGCACATACCAAAGAAAGAAAGAAAGAAAGAAAGAAGGAAATGTTTTATTTAACGATGCATTCAACACATTTTATTTACGGTTATATGGCGTCAGACATATGGTTAAGGACCACACAGATTTTGAGAGGAAACCCGCTGTCGCCACTTCATGGGCTACTCTTTCTGACTGGCAGCAAGGGATTTTTTATTTGCACTTCCCACAGGCAGGATAGCACAAACCATGGCCTTTGTTGAACCAATTATGGATCACTGGTCAGTGCAAGTGGTTTACACCTACCCATTGAGCCTTGTGGAGCACTCATTCAGGGTTTGGAGTCTGTATCTGGATTAAAAATCCCATGCCTCGACTGGGATCCGAATCCAGTACCTGCCAGCCTTTTGACTGATGGCCTAACCACGACGCTACCGAGGCCAGTAGCACATACCAATGCCTGTATGTACCAGTCACTGGCTTAAATGGAAAATAACTGAAGGATACTGATCATAGAATTTGAACTTCATGCCTAAAGTGTGTGCTCAAACCACAGGCCTTATCACACTTGGTCTACTAATTAATACACCCATGGGTATGGCACAACAAAATATATATATCAATGACCAAAAACATCAAGTGAATAGCATTTACTAGGAAGGATTAATCAAAGCTGTAACTGGCAAATGACGTAAGAAAATTAAAATTTATATACAAATAATTTAAAAATTAAAATTTATATACAAGTAATTTAACAATTAAAATTTATATACAAATAATTTAAAAATTAAAATATATAGTTGTGTCTTATGGCTTTGACATCATCCTTTCAAATGTCATATTCCAACTTAATAATATTTTAACTATTAAATGCGAAATTAAAAATGTGCACAAAATACATAATTTGAACCACAGATGAGATTAGATCTGAAACATTTTCAGTTTTACAATAACATATAAAATTTAACTGCAGCAGAAAATTTAAATGTCTGGCATAAACTATTTTTCATGAAAATGAATCCTTATGCTTATCAATGTTAACCAAATAACTTTATACCAACCTAGCATGACTTGTGGCCAGTTTGTAAATCTCTTAGCAAGAGGATAAGCTATCACTAAACCCATTGATGAAGCTCCCAGCAGAATACTGAAAATTCAACATAATATTATTACACAGACAATTAATAAACATGTTACCAGTTATTATCAAATTTATGTTCTGAGTAAATTAATTTGTACTTGTCCCAAGCTTTAAACTAAATAATATTAATTTGTGTGTTTGCCAAATGGTGTTAAGTCACATTTGGTACGAACAAGGTCAATGGTTGTTAAATACCAATAATGCAATAATATTTACATTACACCAATGTATAATTAAATTTCTGTTACATTCATTGCAACACAACATCATCCCATTGGTTCTGATGCAGCAACGAGTTTGTTATTTCTCGATGAACGTAAAAGTTATGTTGTCAGGGAAGATCATACCTGATGACGTCATTTTATGATAATGTGGGCACTTTGTCTTATTGAGTGTTATTGTTTATGGACCAAAAACAGGGCTTCTAGATTATGGTAGCCCCACTACCATGGCTAGTGATATTCAATGTTGGGCTAGTAAATAATTACTATAACTAGCCCGACGGCTAGTGGAAAAACCCTTGTCAAATGCTGATTTTTCAATTTCTTTTTAAAATATGAATATCCTTCCCCCTCTTTACACCCCAATCTAAGGACTTTTAAAGTCAATCTTCCTATTTAGGTGACATATCTGGTTATTACTATTAGTAAAATTTTATTTATTTAAAGTAGGGCTAGTGAATTTTTAATCATGGCAAGTACATTTTTAAAATCCATGATCCCATGGCTAGTGGATTTTTTGAAAATTCTAGAAGCCCTGCCAAAAACAATTCAAAATAAAGCATGAAGTGTTATTATTGACAAGTATGATTCAAAAGTTTAATTATAAGAATTGTTTTTTTTTTTTTTTACGTTCATCTGGATATAAACAAAACAAATCATCTACAAACTTATGTAAGAATGGGTTTATCGATTCACAAAGTTTGTGGATGACCTTTTTTGTTCATATTGCAATAAACATAAAAGAAGTAACAAACAATCCTTAAATGATCATTTCTCAGTTATGAGGTAATAAAACCGAATAACATATCCATAAATACACAAAATGATTGCTCTAAACATTAATTTGTTTGAAATACAATCAGCAACATTAAGATTCATAATTATAGATTATTAAACAAGCTTTCATTTCATATCATATTTATGTCCCAAGTGAAATAATTTTAATTTAGCTTTAGCGAGCGACAATGAACATTATTTCACGAGGAACATAAACATGATACAAAATTATATCGAGTTTAATATCCTGTTTATTAACCATAATGATTATTAATCAATCTTAATTTATATCACTTACATGTATCTCATTTTGTTGACGTTCCTGTAAGGTTGTAGTATACCAATCGATGATGTCATTGTGTGATGTCAAAAGTGTTACGTCCTACTTGACATTCTAGTGGGATGTATTACTTTAATATGTACCAAGATATTTGTAACCATATGGGTAATAACTAGACTGCCATCCCAGGAATATAAATTTATAGCAATAATATATATGTTAGTACCAAAGTAGATTTTTTGGTTTAACGACACCACTAGAAAACATTGATTTATTAATCATCAGCTATTGGATTTTGTAATTCTAATGACAGTCTTAGAGGAAACCCGCTACATTTTTCCATTAGTAGCAAACGATCTTTTACATACATCATCCCATAGACAGAATAGCACATACTACAGCCTTTGATATACCAATTTCCGTAGGCAAACTGGCTGGAACAAGAAATAATCTAATGGGCCAACCAATGGGGATCAATCCCTGACTAACTGTGCATTAAGTGAGTGCTTTACCACTGAGCTAGTCTTGCCCGATGTTAGTACCATATCACATTTTTCAAAACAGAATATTTCAAAGGAATCACATGCAAGTATGAAAGACATTGACTTTCTTATACTAGTCTACCAATTCAAAACCTTGGTTCCAGTATATCACAGAATTCCACTAAATTTGCAGCCTGCATGAGTATATTCATGTCCATACATGTACATGTATCAGGCCTTGACATTAAAAAAATTCAGTGGTAGCCCACTGAGATTCCAAGTTATGAAATCTGGTAGCCCTCAGTAAAAATGGTACCGGTAGCCCATAATTTTAATAAACTTTCAAAAAAGGAGATAAAAAAGCAAAATAATTTATTTTCATGTAAACATTGTTTTAGGATGGGTTTTTTTAGGTATTCAAGCATCTTGTTGATTGCAGAACAACTGGAGGTGCAAAAAAATATAGTAGCCCTGCGGACTACCAAGTTTAGACATCTGCATGGTAGCCAGAGTGAGAAATTGGTTGCCAAAATACCCCGGGCTACTGCTAAAGTCGAGCCCTGCATGTATTTGTCAGGGCTCACCTTGTACATTGCCAAATTAGCCAATTGCTAATTTTTATACAAAATTTTGTCTTGGGCTAATAACATATTCCTCAAATTAATCACATTTTAATAAATTTCAAGAAAATACTCTATATTTCTGAAAATCGGCTCAACTAAAACAAATTCCAGTGTGAGCCCTAATATGTGTAAAAACTCATCCAAGCCTGGTTACCTGTAGGTATTGAGTTGAAGAAGTATGGCAAGAGCCAGACCGAGCTGGGATCCGAGGAAAACCAATGCTTGGAAGTGAGTGATCTCTCCGGAGGCGAGAGGTCGCAGCCTAGTTCTCTCCACCTGAAATTACAGGTATCAGGAATATTAAAGATGTTACCTTACTTTTTAATATAATTTCTTTTTTCCTTCTTTTTTTTTTGCAGAGAATTAATTTTTAGCTAAAGTGACCAAAAACACTTTGAATATGTCCAACTTGATAATTTATGAGAAAGGTAAATGATTTGTCAGTTAACAGTAAAAAAAAGGAGCTCAAAATACATGTGGCTAAAAATACTTGATACTTTAACGAAACCTGTGATAAAAACAAACTTTTTTGTCAAAGTCTTTATCCCACATGTCATTGATTATGCAGCCCGATCCACGCATAAAGAATGCTCCAGCTGCAAACAGTGTCAGCATGTACAAGTCTGGCAAGTGGCCGGGATCCGCAGCTATCCCAATACTCCACGCACATGGCCAGAACAGAAGATATGATCCTGAAATAAAACAATTTATATTATATAAAGGATCGGAATACAGGTCTCACTACCACAGTATTTAC
>JAECMU010292605.1:0-13231 GCA_016106625.1 Dracogyra subfuscus | reverse complement strand
CCGGTTTTAACGAAAGACTCTAGTACCGTATCATCAAACGAACGTTCTTCGTACAGTGCAATATATCTCTTTTAACTTTTTGAGACAAACCCTACATTTGAAATCGACAACCGCACGTGCTAACTGAAACTGACAACAGGCTGTAGTTTGAACTTTGCCGAGCTATGGCGGCAATGACTACAAATCGAGCGTATACTTTTGACGATATTCGTTCATAGCGAACACGCACGAGTTGTTTAAAAGTGCATTTGAGCTTGTATTTTATATTTCTACATGATGTTATAATATGATATCCAGACATAGCAGCTTTAAACAAAAAGGAAAATGAAACCTATTAGTACATTTCTACTCGATTCTAAAACATTAATGGGACATACTCTAGTTTTTAAACAGTAAGGCATATTTTTTTATTATTAGAGCTGTTTTTGATAAATGAATTCATATTTTCCTTTAGATTTTATTGTTTAGATTTCCATTTCTGTACATTCGAAGTGTTTTAGTCATCCTGGTGTTTTTAATATCATAAAATGCATTTCTCATATTTAAAAAAAACAAATGTGCATCTGAGAAGTAATAGTTATAGAGTCAAGTTTTAGTCTATTTTTAGAGGATATTTCACGATTTCAAAGTCACTGACAAATGTTTCACTCAGTTGTAACTTTATCCAAATGTGTTACATGTTTGTAGATTAACTAAACTTAGTGTGCATTCCCATGGGCTGAAACTAGGGTCTGTCCTTTTAAATATTAGTTACTAATCAATTTTCGGATTAACATAACTGCTGCTAATTAAAAATAACATATTCCCAGCTAAAATATAGCTTTCCAGTTAAATAAATTACATGTACTAGAATGCTATGGAATTAAATTTTCTGTCTTCTCAAATCATGATGTAAAAGTCATGATTAATCTAGAAAGTTACAAGTTAAAGTTAATTTTTTGTTTAACGACACCACTGGAGCACAATGTTCAATTCATCATTGGTTACTGGATGTCAAACATTTATTAATTTTGTCTACAGAGGAACACCCAATATATTTTTCCATTTGAGGCAAGGGATCTTCTATATGCACTGTCCCACAGACAGGATAGCACATACCACAGCCTTTGATATACCAGCCAGGGAAACCCTTGCAATTGCCCACTGCAATCAGCAATGCCATGGAGATTGCTGTAGTGCTTTTATGCCTCGATGGCATTTTTTTTCTGTGCACTATATATTTTTTTTGCTCAACATATTTTTTGCAATGAAAATTTCCTAATTACAGGGATTGTCCTTCGACTCAAGCACCTGAGGCGAGAATTCTATCAACAACTGAGCTAGATCTCTTCACAAATTCTACTAAATGATTATTAATGTATTACTAGCTACTAGAAGATTGTAGAACGGATGTTTTGTTTAATGACACCACTAGAGCACATTGATTTATTAATCATCAGCTATTGGATATCAAACATTTGCTAACTTTGACATATAGTCTTTGAGAGGAAACCCGCTACATTTTTCCATTAGTAGCAAGGGATCTTATAGATGAACCATCTCAGACAGGACAGCACATACCACGGCCTTTAATCTACAATTCACAGTGCTGCCACAGCGTTGATTCAGAAGACTGTAGAATGATGCATCTTAAAACTGCACTTACCTCAGACAGCTCTTCAAATGAATTATTCAGCTCTCTTTCTCTCTCCTGCGACTTGTTAATTTCCTGGGATTTCTCGGCGAGTGATTCCTTCAGTTGTTCCATTGAAGACTGTGTGTTCTTTAACTCCTCTTCAAGTGTACCCACTTTGCTGTTGAGATTCTAAGCAACATTTGTTTGTGTTAATGGCAGTTATTGCAGTCATTGCATAATAACTTTTTTTAATGTAATTACAGTTTACTGTACTGATTATTTGCATAGCTCATAGGTCAAGGGAGAGCACTCGACTGTGTTGATATTTATATTCGTATGGAAATAAATTACTTTGTTACATTTTAAAAGAAAGAAAGAAAAGTTTTATTTAACAATGCACTCAACACATTTTATTTACAGTTATATAGTGTCAGACATATGGATAAGAACCACACATATACTGAAAGAGGAAACCCACTGTCGCCATTTCATGGACTACTCTTTTCAATTAGCAGCAAGGGATCTTTTATATGCACCATCACAGAGACAGGTTTTAGTTACCACAGCCTTTGATATACCAGTCATGGTGCACTGGCCGGAACAAGAAATAGCCCATATAGGCTCACCGATAGGGAGCAATCCCACACAGACGGGGCATCGAGTAAGCACCTTACCACTGGGCTATGTCCCATACACTACGTTTTGAAAGACAACTGGAAAAACTGCCATTAACACAAACAAATGTTACATGTATCAAGGAAGAAAATATCCTGTCTATTTGTCCGAGTTGTAACAAAAATTAAAACACGCACACACAGAGCAACATGTTTGAACATGCTAATAGACGTCATTATTTCCATACATAAAAACTGCCTGTATTTAGATATGTGAAGAGGCAAAAGTTTAAAGAAATGTGTAGATCATATGACATAAAATTAAAACTTTTAAAATATTTAAATTGCAAATATCCATTTAACTTATACTTATGAAAAGAGTATTATTCCCTATTATTAACATAGAATTATTTACTACATTAAATGTACCGGTAAAACAAATAACAAAATATTTTCAATGTGGTATCTTTACATCTATCACTATATAGGAAACTAATGGAAAAGAATGTTCAAGGACATCTCTGCCCATTTTATACCCTTTCAATTGTTGTTCAACACATGGCCATTTCAACACCACTAGGTTTGTGTAGGTAACACATTTTGAAAATCTCACCTGAACCTCAGTTTGAAGACTAGAGTTCTCTTGCTTCTTTTCTTCAATAGAGCGACCTAAATCCTCCTCTAAATTGCTTTTTTCATTGGTCTGGAAACACATAGGAAATAATGAACAAATAAATTATTACTTAGTAAATACATTTATTTATCAGGGTCCCGTTCCACGAAGCGATCTTAGCACTACTATCGCTGCAAATAACTACCATCACCAGCCCGTTCCACGATGCGGCATAGCTTACTATCGTTGTAAATTACTGTGAAAATTACAATAGGTACGAGGCAATTGTAAGCCACTAATGTAGTTATCAAATAGCAGTTAAATGATGATTTGGTCATTTTCTAAGAAGGATACTAACTTTTTGTATAAAAATGGATTTAATATATAGCAAATACTTTTTATAAAACTGTGTTTGATTGAAAAAACATTCTAGGCCATACATGTATAACTGTCACACAAAAATACGGGAGATAACTCATGTCTTATGCATTCGGTAATTATCGCTTAACAAATAAACTGACAAACATTACTTCATGGATGTCCGATACATCTAAGATGTTCCAAAGAGTTGGTAACCAATTCATTATTTAACTAATTCGTACTTCTTTGTAAAGAATATTTTAATCTCATTAAAGGAGCACTTACGACTACCGACTTTTGTTTTGCTTTGTGGAACGGCTGTAAAGTTTACGGTGCTAGTTGTAAAATTCACCGTAAGTCAAAACAATCAACCTTAGCTAGAATTTATTCGTAGAAAGGGGCTCTGGCAGTTAAAATAACTATTTTACTTTTCTGATAAATCAGATGTTTTCAAACCTCCATACAATGTTTATCTACCTGGGCCCCATTCTACAAAGTGATCTTACCTATAACATCACCTTATGTGCATAACTACCTTATGCACCTGAGGTAATCTTAGGGCTAAGGTCACGTCGTGGAACAGGGCCATGGTGGACAGGAAAAATGTTTGTGTTTCTCAACTCAGTAAAACTTATTTTTGTACATTAACTTTTATCTAACTTCAATACACTGTTATATTTACCTGGTAGACATAGAAGGAATTTTTTTTTTCTTACTTGTTCTTATAAACTGGATACAATTGGATATTTTGTAGTCATACTATAATGTTATATCTACGCAGTGGAAACAAAACACTATTTTGCATTCTTTCTTACCTTAAGAACAATTTGTTCTTGTAAATCGGCTGTCAGTTTCTCGAGTTCTTCCTTTCTTCTTTCAAGTTCCTGACATTTGCTTTCCAGGCCAGATTTCTATAACAGTGATACAACAAAACTATATATTTTAAATCTTGTAAATAAAACACCTTTTGTCTAATAAAACTGGGTTTATAAAACTTTTAAAGATTTAGACACATGTCTTTAGTAATCTCTTGTGATTTTAATGTCATAGCAATGTATACAAACTATGACAGTGACGTCATTAAACATTTGAGTAAAGATTCTAAAGTTTTATAAGCACAGAATTGTGTATTTACAGAAGGGAAAGGAATATCATCACTCCAGCAGTGCTTTTAGGTTATGGTAGCCTCACTCCCACACTAGTGATATTCAATCCTGGGCTAGTAAATAACTATTATTACCATGCCCAACAACTAGGGAAAACAAAGTTGTCAAATGTTGCATCTAAGTCTATTTTGTAAATATGAATATCCTGGCCTTCGCTATCTTAGGGTTTTTTAAAACTCTATCTTCCTCTTTGGGTGACATATTTGATTATTACTATTAGTAAAAAATGTTTTACTTTAAAGTAAAGTAGGGCTAGTGGATTTTTAATCATGGCTAGTACATTTTTTAAATTACTGATCCTGTGGCTGGTGGATTTTATAAACATTCTAGAAATCCTGGAAGTCCAGGGCTCCGTTCCACAAAGCAATCTTAGCCCTAAGATTATCTTAGGCGCATAGCTACCCTGTGCACTTATGTTGATCTTAGTGCTAAGATCGTTATGTGGAACGGGGAACAGGTCATTTTGTAAACAGCAGCCTTAACACTTGGTGCAGAGAATCACCATGTTTTTTGCCATACCCTACTGTTCTGGGATGTTTCTCCAGGACAGTGGGTTAGCTATTAGTTGTTAATGACAGAAAAATCAGTATAGTGGCTTTACACCTACAGCCCGAGTCATTAAAACTCACTCTGGCTGGGAGCAATTATCAGGGCACATTGCAGTAACTAAATATGACGGCTTAACCACTACATCACAGAGGAACATGTGTCGAAAAACTAATATATGCTCTGGCACTATTCAGTGGTGTGTGTATAAAAATCCATAAAATGTTTTAGGACACATATTCAAAAGTAAAAAGGGCACTTGAAGTATGATAACAGTCACATGTAGAATTTACTTCAAAATTAATGCCGACTTTGATGGGGTGTCAGTTCAAATTATATAAAGTCTTGTAATTGATTAACCACGAAATCTGCTTACCTGTTCCAATAATTCAGAAACAACGCTATCTTTAGACTTCTCGCCCTCCTACAAAACAAAATAGCATCATTATGAACTTAAGTAACTTAAAATGAGTATGACCATCTTGTAGTCCATGCATTCTCTGATATTCTAGAAAAGAAAATTTTTATTTTTCGTTTCAGTCACAAATTGCAATTTAATCATCCATCTTGCAACCCATTCACCTCGAGTGCAGTGCTTGTGATGCAAGATCGAACCACCCGAGTGGATCCATTAACAGAGTTTTTCTCTCATTCCAACCAGTGCACCACAACTCAAAGACTGTGGTATGTGTTTTCCTGTCTTTTGGAAAGTGCATATAAAAAGATTCATTGCATTATGAAAAAAATCAAGTGGGCTTCCTCTGATGACTTCATGTCAGAATTACCAAATATCTGACATCCAATAGTCAATGATTAATTAATCAATGTGTTCTAGTGGTGTCATTAAATAAATACAAACTTTTTTAAGGAGTGCTTTCACACCTGCATGTGAATTAATCATAATTATGTAATATTTCATGCAGTATTGACAGAACTCTTTATTTTCAGACATTTGGATAACACAAAAATAAATAGAGATACCTGGCTTTTCTTGAATTCCTCTTCTGTCACTGTTAGCTTCTGCTTCAGTTCATCTTCTCTCTGTTTTGACTCCGATCGCAGCTGATTCACTTCAGACTGATGTTTTGACTATAAACAAATAGCAAGAAATCACTATTGATAATTATTATGATTTTTCATACCAACATATTAGGGTGTCGTTAAACATTCATACATTCATTCATTCATTCATACCAACCTATAGGAGTGAGATTTAACAATGGTAGTATAGTTTCTGTTACAAGTATAACTATAGTCAAAGTAGAACTCAGGGCTAGCTCTGGCACTCACCAAATTCACCATTGTCACGTGAAATTTTAAAACAATTGACAAATTTTATTTTTATTTGGCAAAATAATTTCATATCGTAATTGATCTTTTGCTAGAAAATAACTGTATTTTTGCAAAAATTTTATGTTTAAGAAATAATTTGGAAAAATTATCTTCTAATCCAGAGCTAGTGTTGAGAACATTTTAAATGATGTGGTATAAGTTACATGTATTTGATTTTGTAAACTGCTCAACATAAACCAAAATTATTTTATAAATGTTACAATACTTGCACCTTCTTGAAATCATTTGATAATTTAACTTTGAAAATATAAATAATTTACAAATATAGAAAATATTAATGCTACACTGATAGGAGAGAATATCCATTTTCTATAGGAGATTCCATAGTCAAGACATTAAAATTAACTTGTAGTTCTAACATTTACATGTACTATAAAATAACTAATGAAACTTTAAAATGCAGATATTCATTTACATTATGCATTCATATAAGCATTGTTTATATAAAATCCATCAGTCTCATTATAAAAGATTTTTCTTTATTCAGTGAAAAACAAAAAAAATCAATACTAGCTACAAACCAAGGTAAATAAATAAGTCATATGTTAAGGTAATCAGACAGTCCAATCAATAATGCCACCAATTATTACTGATATCTATTGTAATCAGAGTTACCTTTTCTTCCTCCAAGCTCTTCTTCATGGCATTCACCTCCACCTCCCTAGTTTGAAGTCGGCCGATATACTCAGCGAGCTCGGTCTCTATACCAATCTTACTTTCAAGCAGTTTATTCTTTTCTTCTGTCAGTGACACGATCTAAGAATGTTTTTTTAAAAGATAATAATAAACAATAATAAATGAATATCAACATCAATAATGAAACTAAGAACACAAAAATCATTTCATAGGAATTGATCAAAATAACTACAAAAAAGCCTAACATTTAAAATTTAATACAATTACTCAACTACCAAATTACTTGAGACATGAGGAGGCAGAGACATTTTGTTCAATTTTACTGACATTTTTCATTTATCTACCACATACAGTACAGCTTTTTATTATAAAACAAGTTTGCTAAATAAAACAAATGCCAAAATGTCAAAACCAATTTATCTTGGGATTCTGTACAAAGGTGTTGTTAAGGTTTTAACACAATTAACCATTGTACTACACCCACAAAACTTACTTTCGTTTAAATTCTGTATAGTAGAATAACTATTTAGTTCCATGAGTTACTTCTGTTTATACTTTTTTCTTTCTTAAAACAGTTCTAGACCTTTACCTGCCATTTTATTGCATAGTAGAGGTCCCCACAAAACTTACTTTTGTTTAAATTCTTTATAGCAGAATAATTAGTCAGTTCAAAGAGTTACTTCCATTTATACTTTTCTCTTTTTGAAAACAGTTCAAGCCCTTAACAGGTTAAAACTGGTGCAATGTATAATTCTGGCATTAAACAGAAGCTCACCTGTTGTTTCAAATTTTCCATGTTTTTACTGTTTTCTACTTTCTCGTTTTCCAACATACTTTTCAGAGAAGATACTTCATTGGAATTACTTTCTTTTGCCTGAAATTAAAAGTTCAAGGAAACACTATTTGAAAGAAGGTAAATACATGTGCTTTTACCAACTGGTTCATGCAAGAATGAACTGAAATAACAATGTTCTGTGTAGTGGGTTATATAAAAGTGCAAATTTATTTCTTTCTGTTTGTGGTAGTACTAAACCAAATAACTTCCGGCTGGGTCAAAGTTCGAGGTGCACCGAACTTTTGATAGAGAAAGGAACACCACAAGTCCTATGATTGGTTATAAATGTGAGTGTGTTGGTTGTAAAAAATAATAGTTTTATCTGGGTAAAAACAAAAATGTAATTTTATTTCATCTAGTACCAATGTGTCAAGTAGCCTTGTGCTTGAAACATGTATGGGTTACCTGTAAAAAAAGTACTCGAATTTTGTGCAGAACTAGGGTAGTCATAGATGCTACTCGTTATCTCAGAAACAAGCAGCTTGACCCCCAATTTTTTCTGATTCATTTGAAGTGTGAGGGGTGGTAGTATTTATATCTGTGGTGTTTATGTCGACTGATACGCTGCAGGTAGGAGTTTTATCCACATATGTTACTATTGTTGTCTATGCGACTTGATTTGGTAGTATATACCCTATATCATGTGTGCAAAACCAAAGAACAAAAATGTATATAAATTAGTTGCACATTTGAACAGTAAGTCTGAATTTGTTTTGTTTAGCCATAACTATGTCTAAGGTGTTGTAGTTCAATTAATGTTTTATAATGAAAGAAAGAAATGTTTTATTTAATGATGCACTCAACACATTTTATTTACAGTTATATGGCATCAGATATATGACTAAGGACCACACAGATATTGAGAGAGGAAACCTGCTGTCACCACTTCATGGGATACTCTCTTCGATTGGCAGCAAGGGATCTTTTATATGCACCATCTCACAGACAGGGTAGTACATACCATGGCTTTTGATATACCAGTCATGGTCCATTGGCTTGGACGAGAAATAGCCCAATGGGTCCACCGATGGGGATTGATCCCACACCGATCACACATCAAGTGAGCGTCTTACCACTGGGCTATGTCCCGCCCCTCGTTTTATAATGAGGATGAAAAACAAAACACTGACTTTTTCAAACTCCTTTTCCACCTCTCCCAGTTTGTGTCTCGTCGACTCTAGCTCATTCTTCATCTTGTCCAGCTGGGAACTTGTGCTTTTCAGTAAACCATCCTTTTCTCCTAGCAGTGCTTGCTGCAATAACATGCCATGTTTATATTTATAAAATCAATGCACCACTTTATATTTGATAATAATAATAATTATTAAATTCAATATAATGAAACAAGAATTAAGTTAGGTTTTTTTAAATATATAAATTAATAATAACATCAAAGTACTGATTCCATAAATTAATGACATAATAATTTTGATAAAATTATGTACAAGACTTTTAAACTCCTCGTTTTAATTCAATTATTTCATTCACCATTACATAATATAAAAAACTAAATAAAAGGCAACTCTTTGCAGCCCCTCATTTGTTTCTTTCTTCTTACAGATATATAATTATTAATTTTTTTTAAAGAGGTAGCCTAATTAAAATAGCACATTTTACAGGGGAAAATTAGTTTAAAGGTGGTCTCATCATATAAATAAAATAGTAAAACATAGTTATACAATCTTCAACATCCACTGCTCATCATACTGTCAACTTACCTGCTGTTCTATTTTCTCCTGCATGGTCTGTTTTTCGGAATTTAATTGTCCTATAGTTTCCTTAAGAGATGCAACTTCATTGGAATGTGATTTAATGGCCTGCAAACACAAGGCACTGTATAATATTTCAAACTAGGGTTACATGGAGTCTATCATACAGTACATGAGAAGAAACATATTGGATTTTTGCCTTTGTTTAACAACAATAGAGCATTTTGATTCATTCATCTTCAGCTATTTAAGTTTAACATTTGGTAATTTTGATACATAAGTCTTCAGAGGAAACCTACTATATTGTTCCATTAGCAGCAAACAAACTTGCACTTTCCCAGAGACAGAACAGTACATACCACAGCCTTTGATATACTGATCGTGAGTCACTGGCTGAGATGGGGGGGGGGGAAATCAAGGAAAAAATGGCTCCACTGAGGTGATTAGATCCTCCTGCCTCAACACCTCTGGAGAGTGCTCTACAAACTGAGCTTAATTCTGCTCCACACAGAGTTTAAACCATAGTCAACACAGAGTTTATTCCCACCAAATAGCAGCAAGGAATATTTAATATGTACTTTTCTACAGAAACTACTTCAGCTATGATTGTGTTAAAGTAAGAGGTTATGTTAAACACTTGCCCATACAATGTAATTAATTTGTAATGTAGTCAGGTACACGTAGCCAGCATGGAAATTACAACAGATGATGGAATTTTCAAGCTACCATTTTCATTTTGACTAAACATACAGCACATATATACAGATCTGCATTTACTAAAAATCACTGAGACATTTTAATGTACTAAAATTACATGTGTAAAGAGTCTTACATTTTCAAGATTTTGTTCCACTTTAGATAATTCAGTTTTTGTTTCATTCCAGGATTTCTGGACGGAAGACAAGTTTTTCTCAGTCTCTGTTTTCTCAGCATCCAACTGACTGAAGGCTTCTTTCTGTATAGTCAACATGTACAATTTTGCATTACTAATGAAGCTTTAGAGTTACTGCTTAATAAACTGCAATCAAAAAAAGAAAACTCACAGTGTCTCCTTTCCCAGAAAATATTACAAAGTTATGAATTTTTTTTAAAATATTATGTAATGCTTGGAGACACTTGCTCCCTCTTAACAGACAAGTCAAAGTCTTTTTTGTTTTGTTTAACGACATCACTGAAGCACATTGATTAATTAATCATCGCCTATTGGATATCAAATTCTGACTTGTAGTCATCAGTGGAAACCCTAATACATGTTTTCTAATGCAGCAAAGGATCTTTTATATGCTCTTTCCCAGACAGGAAAGCACATACCACGGCCTTTGA
The DNA here is from genome assembly GCA_016106625.1 of Dracogyra subfuscus. Taxonomy (NCBI): domain Eukaryota; kingdom Metazoa; phylum Mollusca; class Gastropoda; order Neomphalida; family Peltospiridae; genus Dracogyra; species Dracogyra subfuscus. Next base: position 2,461 of record JAECMU010292605.1, on the reverse strand, counting down.
CCAGTCGTGGTGGACTAGTTGGAACAAGACAAAAACATAATCAGTTGAATGGATCTACCTAGGTAGTTCGATCCTGTGACACAAGCTCCTTGGGCAAACACTCAACTGACTGAGCTACATCCCACTCCTCACACAAGTCAAATGATAAACAATGTATTTTGTATGTGGTGATACTTGTCAAAATGGGAAAACCCAATGAGTCTGCTGAGGAGGTTTGATCCTATGACCCAGGCACATCAGACAAATGCTCTACTGGCTCCAATAGAGGTGGAAGGAAGAAAAAAAATGTTTCATTTAACAACACACTCAACACATTTTATTGATGGTTATAAGGTGTCGGACATATGGTTACGGACAACACAGATATTGAGATAAACAACCCTGTCGCCACTTCATGTGATACTCTTTTCGATTACCAGCAAGGGATCTTTTGTTTGCACCATCCCACAGACAGGGTAGTACATACCACAGCCTTTGACATGCCAGTCATGGAGTACTGACTGGAATGAGAAACAGGTATCCTTCCCAGACCGACCACGCATCAAGCAAGTATTTTACAACTAGGCTACGTCCTTCCCTCCCAACAGAGGTGAAGACAGAGAGATACAGATACACAGACAGAGAGAACAAGGAAGAATGGCAAAGAAAAACATTTGAAATATGTTTATAAATGAGAAATGGCAAAAACTTTCTATATAAACAAGGAGTGACAAAGAAAAATGTTTGAAATATGTTTATAAATGAGAAATGGCAAAAATGTTTTATATAAACAGGGAGGAGTGACAAAGTAAAATATTTGAAAGTTTAAAATAAAGTCAAACCTTTTCATTGAGTTCCCGCTCTAAAGTGCTGCACTGAAGCTGTAACTGGGTGAACTTCTCACCTTGCTCAAACACGCGAGTTTCTAACTCTACTATTTTATCTTTTTTTGCAGAAACATCAGCTTGTGTCTAAAAATATTACATCAATTTAGTTAAAGGAAACCTGAATAGTTCTTTTAAATATTTATAGTATGTATTACATAAGATTTTTTAATTTTCATTAGTAAGTCTGAGAATACACTAACAATGGTAACTAAAATTTATTATTTTATGACTTCTAAAAGAACTCAACTTTTACAATTCTGTTCAATTAAGTTAATTGCATCAATTCACATCACCAGACAAATAATACAGGTAAAAATATAAACATGTAACAATGAATAATATATAATAATGACAAATAAATTTGCACAATAATAAGTGAATTAGAACACTTCTACTTTGCTTTAAACATAAATACATGTAAGTAATTTATAAAACATTTTTTACAGATATGACAAAAGAAAAACACATTTGAGAAATGATATATTTAATAAGTTTTAATTCTGCAGCATTTTATTTAATTTCAGAATTTTTTTAATTTAACAAATTGTTAAGAATATGTTTGGTTCAGTTTAATTACTGAACATTCACATATTTGAGATTGAATTCTGGGTGAATACCTGTTCTAACTGCTGCCTGACTTTGGCAAGTTCGGCATTTTTCTCCGCAGCAAAGTTCTCATGTGTCTTGATGTGGTTTTCAAGATCAACTCTCTGACTTGATTTAGCTGCCTCAGCCGCCAGGAGCAATTCATTCTACAGAAGAAGAAAGGAAAGTTTCTTTAACAACACATTATTTAATCATTGTAGTTGAGCTTATTTTGTTAGAAAAAACACATAGGCTACTCTTACTGAATAGCAAAAGGTAAAGTTTGTCTTGTTAAAAAGCACCACCAAAAAACACTGCTTAATTAATCATAAGCTATTGAATGTCAAACATTTGGTAATTCTAACACATTCTCTTCAGGTAGTACTAAACCAAATAACTTCCAGCTGGATCAAAGTTTGAGGTGTACCTAACTTTTGATAGAGAAGTTAACACCACAAGCCCTGTGACTGATGATAAACATGAGTGTGTTGGTTGTAAAAAAAATGTGTTTCATCTGGGCAAAATATGTATGTAATTTTATTTCATCAAGTACCACCATGTCAAGTAGCCTTGCACTTAAAACATGTATGGGGTACCTGTAAAAAAGTACTCAAGTGTTGTGCAGAACTAGGGTAGTTATAGACACTACCTATTATCTTTGAAATGAGCAGCTTGAACCCCAATATTTTCTGATTCACCTTATATCCGTGCTGTTTATGTCCATTAATATGCTACAGGTAGGAGTTTTAGCCACATATTACTATTGTCATCTGTGAGATTTGATTTGGTAGTATACACACTTCATAGGAAACTTGCCACATTTTTTTATTAGCACTTATACATTTATAAATCAGGCTAGATCCGGTTTTGATAGGTTTCACTGTACTATGAAAATTTTATTTTAAAATCATATACAGTCAAACTTCGATAACTCAAACTTCGATAACTCAAACTTCGATAACTCAAACTTCGATCTTTCGAAAACGTCGATCTCTCGAAGTGAAACGGCG
>JAECMU010292567.1:0-11116 GCA_016106625.1 Dracogyra subfuscus | reverse complement strand
CATCTGGGTGACCCACCTTAGGAATCGGATGCTGCCAGCAGCTAACACCGCTCACCAGGTGCATGGTCCACATGGTCCAGTGTCCGCTGATACCGTCTGACGCCGTCTGAGGGCAGCAGGACTCCGTAACCGCCGTCCTTATACAATATTGACCCCTCGGCACCACCAACAACGTCAACAGTGGGTGCAACAATATCAACGATGGCGACGTGGCCAGTGGCAACAAGTTTTGTTTACTGACGAGAGCCGTTACAATCTTTCCAACGCTGATGGCCGAATCAGAGTATGGCGACGTTGACATGAACGTTATTTCGACTGCTGCGTTCTGCAGGCCGACCGATGGGGCGGGGGTAGTGTGATGGTGTGGGGTGGGTTCTCATTCAACCACAGAACACAACTTCATGTGTTCAGACAATGCCCATGGTGGTCACACGCGATACTGACTTTGACAATGCTACAGGTCGTCTCTTTGACATTTTTAACATGGACCCCCACCCTACTTTATGAAATGAAACAATAGCCAAAAAGGAATTCAATCAAAAATTTCCAACACCAATGTGTGCCTAATTGGTGTAGCTCCAAAATAAATGTTGAAAACTTCATTTCGTGTTGTTGTTGTTTTTTGTTTTTTTTATATCCAATTTAATGAGAACCTGCGTTTCTTTTGCGTTTTAGTATACAATATGTTTTACCATAATTGATCATGTGATCCATATATCATTATTTCATTTGGGACAATAAAATAATTCCACAAGCATCAGAGCCATTATCGTGTTTTAGGGGGAAAATACATGTAGGCAACAACCTTTATGACGTGTTGACACTATGTATACAGCACTGGTCTCGTTTACAATTGTTGTCTCGACATTTTTATATTTGGGAAAACCTAAATATTTCCATACAATTGATTTAAATGTTGCAGGGGCATCAGTGATGCCCACTAGTTCGGACATTATTAAATGGGACGCCACAGAAAGTTCGAGAACGCTAACCTTATTTCTGTGCGAATGCAGCGGAAACAGCCGAAGTCTGAACTAGACTGTCACTAAACCCTCTATGTATGTTAAAATTTAGACTTGGGAAACAGTGGTTCAGACTCCAGTCTAATAATTGTCATGATGGTCTTAATATATTGTAAGCCTACATGTCTGTGTTTGATATAAAATATTTTCTGTTGAATGTCAGTTCAAACAGCATGACTGGCGTATGCTTAAACATACGACATGCAGTTACATTATAATATTCGCGTGTATTCGGTTCAAGCAGCCGCGAATACGAATACAACTACGATACAGGTCGCTGTTCGGTGCACCGAATATTCGAGTGTATCGTTACACCCCTAGTTAGTGTTATCATTTACTTCTAATTCTTTTATATCCTGACACAGTTTAATTTCTATTTCATTAGCTTTATGTTTCTTATATGTTGAGTATGAAATAGTTTTCCCTCTTATTTCCATTAACAATGTTTCAAGCAAAAGTTGATCATTTATTACAAACTGTATTTCATATTTAGGAAGGGTCATAACATTATCGGGATTGTATATTGGAACAGCATATTGAGATGTTACATTACTTATAATTTCTTTTGTGATTTTTACATATTGTTTATCAGCTAAAAGTGAGTTGTTGAATTTCCATAAACCTTTACCTTTTTGAATTGTATTTAATTTGAGGCAGAGAACCACTCCGGAATGATCAGACCTATAGCTATTCTCTATTATAACATTTTGAATGTATGGCATTAAATTATTAGAAAGCAGGAAGAAATCTAATCTAGCTAGTTTTAATGGTTTCGATTTCCTCCACGTATATCTCCTTAATTTAGGATACAGTTCTCTGAAAGGGTTTTTCATATCAAAAGTTTCAATGTTTTCCAAAATAGTTTTTTGAGCTTTGGGATGGTTGATATGTAAATAATTTTTTGTGTCAAGATCTTGATCCAATACCAAATTAAAATCGCCACATACTAAGTACTGGTCGTTTTCGAACTCTTCAATACAATTTAAAATATGTAAGAAAAACTGTGGATTACACTATTTTGCATGTAACACAAATAACAAAAAGACGTTTTCATAACTAGTCAAATATTGTAGTGTTTTTTCTAGCTTGTTTTAGCATGATGCGGCACCATGCCTCAACAGTCTAGTGCCGTCTTGACCCAATCAGCACTGTGCTGCCCTGAGATTAAGGAAGCCTTTTTCAGTAATTAATTTTAAAATTGCCTTTACAAAACACCCAAAAAGGTATTATTAATTAATAAAATATGCCTTTTATTACTTTTGCCATTCATTTATTAAAACAAACACATAAATACATTAATGTTTATTTCAATTAATTGTTATCTATTTTTAATAAAATACAAGTGCCCCCAAAATAGTGAAAATGCCCCAAAAGTGTTTGCTCTACCATGCCTTGCCAAATTTCGACAGAAATCCAACCCTTGAAATTCGGACAAGTTTGCTACGGCAGTTAAGTGCCGTCGCAAATCAATTTTGCAACGGCACTACGACGGCAATTTTAAAAAGATTAATACTGTCAAACTTATTCATATATGATCCACGGCTATAATAATATACTAAAACATAACATCTCAACTTTACTTTCGTAAGCTTCTATACTGGAATAAACCAATTTATATTAATTAAGGAAACTAAGCTACACACGATAATAAATTTATGCTTTTCTCTGGGTTCTGTAATTGGAGTTCAGAGAGAAATGCCTACAGACTTTTCACCACTCATATACTAGTATTTGCGACAGCAATGCAAGTTTGCGATAGTTTTTGCGACGGCATTGCCGATTGCCGCCGCATATTTCGAGGGCTGGAAATCACTATACTGAATAGTTTAAAATGTGTTTTCAGGTTAAAAGTTAGAATACTAATATGTATCAAATTTGACCATTTTTGGTTTGCAAAAACTGCAACTTATTATCCAATCAGCCTTTATTGAGTGTAACACACGTACATGTAGCACTGTCAAATTATAGGGCATGTGCTATGTATTCTGCTACCAGATCTGTAGTTTGCACCAACACAGACGCAGTGTGTTTTGTCACATTCAATTCAGTTTCAGTGTCTTTCTTTTTTTTTACTCACCAGACCCTAAAATCAATGGTTGCCCAACGGACCTTTGTAAAATTGTTAGTCGCACTTAGCCAATAAAGGTCGCCATGTAAATGGTAGCTTTTACATGAATGTATGTTGGTTCAAGCTTACAATTTAAAACAAAATGTATTTATAATAGGACATTTGATGGAGAAAAGCTACGAAAACTGTTCATACATGTATTTCATTCTCGTTTGATTACCGTGACCCATTAAAATTTGCATTTGTATCTGAACTACTGTAGAAAATTGTTCATTTAAACACTAAAACCACATGAACGACACATCAGTTGTCTCAAAAATTGTATGCCATGCAATCAACACTTTTTTCTTCTTTTTAACTGTATTACATTTTTTATAAAATCATACATACACACTAGAATTGGGCGGTCTTGAAATTTGAGGTCCGGTATTGATATTGGTATTTTTGGGGTGATTTACCTCAGAATCGGTACTTTTTTCAGTATTAATTGACACAATATCAATATCGAGCACCATTTTTAGTACACTCGGCTTTAAATGCATGCCTGTATTATGGCTCACCCCCTAATTTCATCTAAATACAATTAAATTCCATACACACGGCTCTCGTCTGATTTATACCAACCCATTTTGTGTTCATCTGATATATTATTAGTGCTTTCTGGGAAATATGTTTTAATACTGAAATTTCAATATTTTAAAATTTGCTCGGTACGGTAAATCGGTATTAACATAACACAGATACCGAACAGTATATACGGTATACCGACCAGCTCTAATACCAGGGCATCTAGATTATGGCAGCCCCACTCCCATGGCTAGTGATATACAATGCTGGGCTAGTAAATAACCACTATTGCCATGCCTGATGGCTAGTGAATTGTTTTTGGTCAAATGCTACGGTTTAAAGTCTATTTTGTAAATATATATCCTCCCCTACTACCACCATGTGTTAGTGTTTTTAAGCTACATTTCCCTCTGTAGGTGACATATATCTGATTATTACTATTAATTAGTAAAATTGTATTAACTTAAAGAAAAGTAAAATAGGGCTTGTGAATTTTTAATCATGGCTAGTAAATTTTTTAAATCACTGAACCCATGGCTCTGAATACAGACATACATAGTATGGGTTGCCCCCACCCCACCCCAATTTGTGTCAATGGCACCAAGAGTGAATAGAGTGTGTTATTGAAATACAAGGAGACGTGTGTGTGGATGCACATACACTTTTTGTCTAGAAATAATAACTTACATAAGATTTCGACCTCAACAACATTGCTGCCTTTTGACATCTCACTTCCATTCATAGCATATACTTCGCACCAAAATGCTGTCATATTTGCTTCTATATTCCGTATCGCCACAGTATAGTTTGCCCACTTAGAATTATCCTGGATTGGACAGATGCAAGCAGCCTTTATGCCCACAGGGTCGCCGCGACAAATGCCGTTTTTAGATTTTTCAAACATGCATATGTGATGAGGCTTGTTGTGGTCTATATAAAAACCAACAATGACGGTTTGAACATGTTTTGGAGGAAGAGGTATACTGCAGGTCAAGGTCAGGTCTGTCAGCCAAGCTACTTCTTGAGTACTTGCTTGTAAAATAATTTCTTCTGAAAATATAAAGAAACACATTTTAATAAACAGGCTGTTTGTCAGAAAGCAATTTGAGGGTTCGTAATAAACACAAAACAGACCATAATGCTAAGTGCACACCAGCCCGACAAGATGGTCTAGATGACGATAACACCAACTTGATCTTCTCGTTGGGTTGGTTTGCAGAACATAACAGAACAAAACTTTATCACACCCAGGCCGTTAGGCAACGGAATATGGGGAAACATGAATAATTACATAATATAATATGTGACAAGACATGCTAGCAGCCACCTAAATTTCAGACACTAATCACTTGTTTTGGAGTGATTAAAATATTGAATTGGGCACGGGACAGTTGGTCCAGTGTGTGCTGGAAAAAACAGCCAGACTAGATTGTCAGCTGTATTCTTGGTGACACAATGGTCTGCACTGCATTTCAGTCTAACACGACCGTCGGCGCTATGTTCACCAATCACTGCACGTCATCTGCTCATATGATACCAGTTATGATGGGGGCTGGAGAGAGAACTAATTGAACTGTGGAGGCAGAAGCCTCAGCTGTATGATAGGGTTCTTACACTTGTAAAAACATGAAATTCAAGGACATTTTCCAGGACTTTTTCTTATTTTTCCAGGACATGAAATGTCCAATCAATGAATGTTTTTAGAAGAAATTGTTGTCTAAATGTAGACCGGCCATGAGAACAACAAAAGTAAAGTTGAGTAAAAGTAAACCACCAAATTTTTGGCCTAAATTTCCAGGACATTTCCAGGACACAATAAAATTTACTGCTTTTTCCAGGCCATTCCAGGCCTGGATTCTAAAATCAAAGAATTCCAGGATTTCCAGGACGCGTAAGAACCCTGTATGATACAACATACCCAGATTACCTGTTTAACGTCAGGTGAATTCTAAACAAGTTAGTATATGCTGTGATCTTGTGGTGTTTTAGCCTAGGTATTAAAGGGACATTCCTGAGTTTACTGCATGTTTAAAGATGTTATCGACCAACAGAGCCTTTTTAACGATTGTAATTACATATCTATTATATATATTTCTGCATAAAATGTTAGTGGCTGTATATTAAACGTGTTTCTGATCGGTCTAATATTTGTACTAGGTTAAATTTTATCTTATTTCCTAAAACAAAATTATTTTGTACGTATGAAATTATTTGAAGACAAAACCCAGTTTGGACTTCTTACAAATATTAAGACGACCAGAAACAAATTAAATATACAGACACTGATATTCTAAACAAGAAAATATATTTAATGTGTAAGTTTAATCGTAGAAATATTTTAGTAGTCAGAAACATCTTACAATGCAGCAAACTCAGGAATGTCTCTTTAAGAGTGTTATATACTCCTTCGTCTCCCTATAATATTAAATGTGTGGCCGTACAACCAGCATAGCAAGTGAAATGTTTAGCCGAAGCAGATTTCACACAAATCGCCCCATTTTGAACAACACAAAATTATTTCCACCCCAATTTTATTGAGCTTCGACAATTACATCGACTTGGTGTGCGCTGAAAAAAAATTCCGCTAACTAGCGCACATTTTTTCGAGTTGGCATAATCGTCGACAAGTCTGTCTTGTCAGGTTGGTGTGCGCTTAGCATTTTTTTTGTTTAACGACGCACTCAACACATTATAAGTACGGTTATATCGGCGTCAGACATATCATTATGTCGAGAAAAAAACCCAGCGGTTAGCTGATGGGGATCGATCCTAGACCGACTGCGCATCAGACGGGCACTGTACCACTGGGCTATGCTGCCCGCTTTAGCATTATAAGTGCTACTACTAATGGTTATGGGTTTAAAATCTTTTGGAATTGGACATTACATTTCACGTGCTTTGACAAACTTTAAACAGTTTCTCTCACAGCTTGTTTCCTTTGATGTCCAGTGTGCAGAGTGATCGATTTTACTTACTCTCGAGTGCCAAATAAACATACACCTACGTTTATTAAATTTGTGAAAAAATGTCTGTGTCTACGCTTATTCAGCACCCTATGTTTATTTACATCTGGAAAAAAAAAATGTAGCCCCCTATGCTAATTCGGCACTCAACTCTTATTACAATTCTTAATTTATTAAATGCTTACAAACAGCCTCTATTAGAAATTTAGCGAGAAAAAGTAGGTAGAGTTCGTCTCCTAACCGCTTTCCATTTCCAGCATAGCTGATGACCAGTTATTTGTGAATCTTCAGCTGAGATTTATGAATGCCAGTCCATGCTTTAAAAATAAAAATGATACAGGTAAAAATTAAGTTGATGAAATTGTGTTTTGTAATAAATAACCATGTGTTAAATATATCGAGATGAATCTAGTGAGCTGTCATCCACCCTGATTGTTTGTCTTTCTTGCATGGAACTTTTGGATTTATTTTTCAAAGCTGCAATCTCGACACACATTAATTCTCATAATTTCATTTATTAAACATAAAAATACACTTAAGGTTTTAATGAATTGTGTGCGACAGTAATACAGTTGTAACAGTTAGGTAATAGAAACATATGTTCATAATGCATCCAATGGATACATATGCATACTTTCAAGTTCATACTACAGTAGTTGTATTCAGTTTCATTACTAATACTAGTCGATTTTACAATTTAGCTATATTTCCAGAACCTATGCTAATTCCGCACTCTACTCCTATTGGGTTTTTAAAAAAATTGCACCCTACGCTAATTCAGCACCCCACTTTTAATGGATTTTAGAAAATGTTCAAGACCCTATGCTTATTCAGCCCCTATACTTATTAGGCACTCGAGAGTAAAACAAAAATATATATATTATTTTGTGTGTGTGTGTGTGTGTGTGTGTGTGTGTGTGTGTGTGTGTGTGTGTGTGAGTAAAACAGTATGCATTTGGAAATAGCAGAGATAGGAATATGGTGCAGGAAAATAAAGAGGGGCACAGAAAAATAAAGGAGTGGCAGAACGTGAAAGAAGGGCAGCAAAATATGATAAGATTGGTGAAGCAGGCCACTAAAACTGCAGCAAACTTTGGAATGTTCCTTTAACCTAGTTTACCCTTTGTCTTGACTGCAATATGTAACAATTTGGTGTCATGAATATTTTAAATTTATTTATTTTTTATTGAATTTAAAAAGAAAAGAAAAAAAAGAAGAGAAAGAGTATTTTTTTTTTTTTTTTAAATCCAGGATCCAAAGTTTATTTTTATTAAATACATATTATAGGCCTTATAGGCCCATTCCATGCAAACTCATCCTGGGATGCAAAAATTAAACTTCATAATGTAAGTTTAAAAAGTGCTGATTTAATATTTCAGATAAGTATCCTTACTTGAATTAACAAACAAATCTTAAACAGTGATATAATTGTTTAAATATTATTACTTGAAAATACAACACCTGGAAACACAGCAAATAAAATAACAACATTTTAAGCAAAGGAAAAATGTACTTATTTAAAAAGAAAAAGAGTTCAGCTTACAATCATTTGACAGACAAATGGATGCATTTTAAGATTTACCACACTTTTTTCAGTCAGTAAAGCATGAACATTTGAAAAACACCACCATGATAACTCACGTTCTCATGTAACACACGTAACACAAATAACCATTTTCCATAATTAACAAGTTTTTAAATCATTTTAAGTATGCTTTCAGGTTAAAAGCTAGAATACTAATATCAACCAAATTTAACCATTGTATGTTTGTATGAGCTGCAATTTGTTACATTATACAGCATATAATGTGTGTAACACACGTAACGTTACATGTGTTACATCATTTTGGGGGAATAAATATTTTACATTAGAAACAAGTGTCTTAAGTCTTAAATTGTTTTTGATGATTTAAACTGTCAACCTGCACTTACTGTGTGCTGGTTTCATATTATGCTTACTGAGAAGGAAAATCAGAGCAGAATTCGTAAAGAACATCTTCATCTGCCTCAACTCCAAGCATACCAACTGGAATTGGTGGTTCAATTTTGCAAACCACATCCTCTGGCCTATAATCAATTATATCAGCTGGTATTGGCCATTTCCATGTGCCTTTTCTTGATGGATACATAACATTAACCTGAGTGTTCTCCCCTATTATTCGGGTCACTTCCCCAGGGAATCGTTGGCCCTCATAACATACTAACACCCAATTACCAACAGCTAGAGAAGCAGGGTTTTCTGGCATACTGGAGGCAGATTCATCAGCATAATCTATTGTGGTAATGAATTCAGTTGCCATATTGGTCCTACGTAGTTTGACGTGGGACCCATCATTGCATTCAATTACACGAACTTTGCTAATGCCCAAAACATCCTTTACAACATCCCATGGTTTGAGGGTTTTCATTAATTCACTGATGTCACTTTCAGTAACATGCAGCACTGTGACATTTTTCATAATTCCCTGAACAACCTTGAAAAAAGCTGTAGAATTTTGAACAATTACAGCATCATTCCCCTTACTCATAACCTTTCGTCTTACAAATGATTTTGCTGAACCCCCAATCCCATCAACAACTCCTTTTCCATGGGATGTTGCAAAGTACTTCCAATGAACCCTGCATTCAAACTTCTTTGAAAGCATGGCAACTAGCTTTACCATGAATTTATTTTTAAATTCTGATGAAGGGCCATCAGTGTAAATGATAAATGTGTCATTATTCTTGTCAAATGGTTGAGCAAATAAATGGTCTGATAGCAGATGGAGAAATGAACAAACCGAGTTCTTCCCTTTATCTTGGCAATCTGTGACTACAAGAAATGATTTGCATGGCAGATCTTTGCTGTACAGGGCAGCAGTAAACAAGTTGACACTACTTCTAGACCATAGTGCACTCTGAATTTCTTTTTGATATGCACAGCTGTATGCCATGGCAAAATCACACTGAAGAACATGGGTGTTCTGCTTTAGTTTGTCTTCCTCAAAAGCAGCAAATTGAATACGTTTAACCCTCACATGTTCCTGAAATGCAGGTAATGCGTCAAGAATTTCTTCTTTCAGTAGACCAACAGAGCCTTGCCTATTTTCAATCCTAAAGCACAAACTTTCACCTTTAGCCCACTCTTTCCAGGATACAGTATTATCATCTGGCTTAGTAATGCTATTCTTGAATTTCTTGCCAAATTTGCACTCCTCACAAACACCTTTCCAGCAAGAAGAACAAAGATCCTCAGAGGTGCGCACAAAATATCAGTTCAAAATTAATTACTGTAAGTAATCTTCAGGGCTCCTAGCTGTAACATGAAATTTTCGTGTAGCCTACATTTACACTGGTCGGCAGGTTGGTCTTTTAACAGCAGAACATTGGTGGGGCGGAGGGCTGCAAATTTGCTAAAACCTATTGAGATATCTGGATAAGTGTGCTTGAAAAGTTCATAAGCTTCTTTAAGAAACATCACCAAGTAGTATTTTCTTACTTTTGCTTTCACCCCATCTTGCCAAACAGTCATTTCATCATTCATTCCAGGTGCAGTATGTACACAATGTCGGTCCTTAAATAGAAGCCAGTTACCAACTTTTCTACTTCTTCAGACAAGCCACGCTTCGATTTCCCAAATATATTGTCTTCCATCTTCTGAGTGAGAACAAGACCCTACTCCTTCAGCTAGTCCAATAATAGCAGCTTTTTTCTTAGATGGTGAAAATGGCAATTTGGTTTTACGCTTTTTCACTGCTTTTCCTAGGGCCTGAGGACTTTTGAAACCATTGCTGATTTTGACCTTTAATGACTCAGGTTTTTCACCTTTCTGAAATTTCTTTCGCATTCTGCACTGACGAACTCGTTCAGCTACTTTCTTTCTCAATTTTTCTAGTGCTTCCGGGGTCATACTTTCTCTCTGTTTTTTTCTCAGTTCTTTTATTCGCTTACTTTCTCTAGCTTTAAACTCTGGATCTTTTTCTGCTTTTCTCTTTCTGAAAGCTTTTACCCTTTCTGCTGAGGTCATTCGTCGTTTTCTTACTTCTAGCATATCCATTGATGAAATTGTATTAATTACCAGTTGCATGCAGTTGGTAACAGCAAGTACATGTACATGTATTAACCTAACTGGCTTCTTTAAGGCTAGCAAGTGCACCAAGTATGCATAATAGAACATTGTTTAATTTGTTATACTGTGTATATATATATGTGCATGTCTGTATGTGTATGTATACATATACAGTTTAACTTCGATAACTCGAACTTGAAGGGGACAACAAAATACTTAAGGAGTCTTCGAAATTTGTGTAGCACACGCCAAAACTGAAAAATTTGGCATTGCAGGGGATTATTCTGTTTGACTGAGTTTTCAAAGGTCATTATTACTAGTTTCTATAGTAATATGTCCATGACAGTTGCTCCAGTTTGATAAATTGTAGATTTCGAGAAGTTCAAGTCGTTGAAGTTTGACTGTATATATTAATACTTTCATACAGTAACTAGTACATTTTATTGGA
>JAECMU010292315.1:0-29142 GCA_016106625.1 Dracogyra subfuscus | reverse complement strand
CAATTAGGCCTTTAAAAAAAAAAAAATCAAGTCTATTTAAAACTGCTAAAAACCTACCATTATAAATATCACACCATATTACATGTCAGTGAAACCATCCCATCTTAGTCACCAACCAATCAACAAATGTCACAAACAAGCAGGCACTTTAATTAATAGCAGTACATACATTGTCTGTCAAATTCCAGTAAACCAACACAAAATAGCCAGCGAGCAGCAAGAAATATTTTATACCAGAAAAGCAGAAACCATTAATAGGCAGGATAGGCAGTGAACGTAGACTTGTGTAGTGTGCTGATGTTATAATATGATACATAAACTAATATGTACTCCAATGTACAGAAACATTACGATTACAAGACATTTAAAATGAAAGATGCCAAAGAATTTAACCAATCTTTAGACAAAAAAAGGTAAAGAAAAATATATATCATTCATCCAAAAATATGCTAACGACTTTATTGAAATGAAACAAAAATTCAGTAGCATTTCCAGTTTAGTTTAGATATAATGTTAAAAATAATCATAGATTTGCAATAAAGATATATAGATGTTGATGGCATCTAAAACCTGTGTTTAAGTTGTTTAGTCATTTCAGCGTAAATGATGCGATGAGTTTTAAAATATATACCCCTCACCATAAGCCATCTTACCTCATTTACACCCTCAGGCTGCAAAATACATGTTAATGATTGAATGAGAAAGCACTTTTTAAATGATAAAATGAACTGCTTGCCAAAGGTTCTTATTAGTTAGCTCAGGTATTGCTTAAAAGTTTCCCTGAACTACCCATCACCAAATTTAGTAACCAATTGAAGGTCATGCATGTCAAATGTCTTTGGTTTTTGATTATAGGTGAGGACTTGGAACTGAAGGCGGAGTTACTGAATAGAACGTATAAAGGGTCTAAGTTCAGTAATTGTCTGTTGAATTATTCATTATATTTATATTCAGCTGTGGGTTTTTTTACTAAATAATGTTTATGCTGTTTTGTAATCTCAAGCTCAATAATAATTAAATAAATATATATTTATAGTTTATTGTTTTCAATTTCATTATTTGTTATTTAATTGTAATCTACTGGGAAGAATATTCACAAAGGACAAAATAACATAATTAAATAATTGTACACTACAAAACAAATTAAAAGTCTACAAAAGAAAAATGCACAACAGAACTGATAAAAATAAAAGCATATAATAATTAACATGCAAACTTGAAACTAATGATATGGGTGAAAATGCTACATAATAATAATAAAATATAAAATGTACCTGTAGACAACAAACTTACCTCCCTTTCCAGCATCTCTTCAAAGCGTTCCAAAAACTCACACATTGCTGCATCCATCTCAAAGTCATTGAAGTGGTTGTTCACCCACAGCAGAACAACTCTAGTGACCTGAAATAATGTGAAAGCATGATGTACAATACACTGGCTAACACCATATAGAGATTTATACAAGAAACGACCTAGTAAGTTTGATAACATGTGCAGAATCTGTTTGTGTATGTATGTATTCTAGTTTTACTTTATCCCATTGTAGAAGAGCAGTTACTATTTCCACATATGAAAGGTGATTTCTGTTCACTTTGAGCAGTGTAGACTAGTGAATGGATGCACTTTCTAGTGTTCAACTAAATAGTGGGTGGATATACACAATATAGATGATATCTGAACTTCAGCATGGGGTTAAACTGTACTTGTGCTAGCTGTGACATTTCTGGTTTTAGATTTGTTTCACTCCTAATGAGGGTAAGAGCTTGCGTTGTTCTTCAAGCTCTAGCACTGTGCAACAATTCAATTTAACTTTGCCACTTGGTAGTTACATTTTATTAGATAATAGTTTTCTCATGAATAAAATATATAATTTGACTTTTGTTCTTGTTTTGGTATGATAAACTAAGAACAGCAAACTCCAATTACTTTTGAGCGTTGCCCGGGTTGTTCAAACCATTCCAACAGTTTGTTGGCCAGAATGAGAGGACTGTCTAGAAATGTTCGATATGTGAGGAGAAAATCCTCAACGTAAGTGGGATCTATCGCAGAATGATCTTCAACAAGATGCAGCATCAATCGTTCTGGTGTCCCCTGAAACAATTAAACATAATCATATCAACAAGATGTTGCATCAATCATTCTGGTGTCCCCTGAAACAATTAAACATAATCATATCAACAAGATGCAGCATCAATCGTTCTGGTGTCCCCTGAAACAATTAAACATAATCATATCAACAAGATGCAGCATCAATTGTTCTGGTGTCCCCATAAACAATTAAACATAATCATATCAACAAGATGCAGCATCAATCGTTCTGGTGTCCCCTGAAACAATTAAACATAATCATATCAACAAGATGCAGCATCAATCGTTCTGGTGTCCCCTGAAACAATTAAACATAATCATATCAACAAGATGTTGTATCAATCGTTCTGGTGTCGCCTGAAATATTTAAACATAATCATATCAACAAGTGTAGACTGAATTATTTTTTTTACAGATTTAGTAGAATCCGATCAAAAGACAGTTTCAAGCAACACATTAATTAACAGATATATCACTTTAATGTTGTCAGTGACAAGCTGTGTCAGCTGGAGTCTGTAATGCTGGCATGTCTCGGTGATACTGAGCTGTATAAGTACTTGTATTATTGACAGATAGGTTAATATTCTACACCAGAAGGTGGTAATGAATAATCATGATTGGCTTTACCCGGTATTCTGTCCAAAAATATCTAATCAGTGAGGTACATACTGTTTTATTTTTTTACAATAACTAATACATTTTTTTTCACATTTTATATATATTAAGAAGGCAAAGAAATACAGTTTGTTTTTTGTTGTTGTTTTTATATTTAGTTGTGAAATTAACTTGTTCAATCATATAGTTAAAATGAGAGTGAGAATGAAGAATAAATATTGGATAGTATATGTGGTTTTTTTACCTCAATCATTATTTGATATAAATCACAGGTTTCCACACTTACCCGTATAAGGATATGACCCCTTCTGTTGCCTCCATCTAGATCTCTATGCTCTGTTACCATGACAACCTGGCCTTCTTCTTTATGTCTTTTAGTATTTTCTTCACCCTGGAATAAACCAATTTACTACACATTAAGACTTGTTTCTACATGTACATGTACATGACACAGCAACAGAACACTGGTCGCTAATGAAATTTATATTTTTATTAAAATCAGACAAACATCTGACAGTGAATCAAAGAAGTAATCACAACTTTACCTAACCTTCTTTTGACTCTGCCATATGCAAAGATAAGATTTTTATCACGGAATACGGTTCTGTCATTCAGATTTATTCAACTTTAACATAATTGGCTAAAAAAAAGATTAATTTTCATATATAAATATTATCATTATGGTTAATAAAAATCCCATTTAGCAAATGTTTTGGCTATAGGTATTGTTGATCCAGGGTGAGCCCTGATACACACAAACTGACCAATTGCAAGTCCACGGTGATTGTCGTAAACAGAAATAATAAAAATAAAAAACAAATAAGTGAAAAATATAAAATAATGTTTAAGACAAGTTACATTGTTAGTAATAATCAGTGGGTTACTAGATAACCTGTGTTGTAATTATTATTAGTAACAGTAACTGATTTGAAGCTTTCATATAATAATAAAAGACTAGATGTAAAATCTAGGTCGCGAGGATTAGTTAATTTTAACATAGAGGGTAGGCCGAAGAAATTATTTGAAAGACACCTAATATTTTATCATATTTAATCTTTATTAGCTAAATTATCATTAGAGTATACTAAATATAGTATACAAGTATTATTTGAAATGTATGCAATTATATTTTGGTCTGTAACACTGGTATTTTACATCTCGCTATCCCTCTCAAAGAAATAAACAAAGATTTGTAATGAACGAGAAAAACGTCCGGTTTGAAAATGATTATCGCATTCCTGTGTTTTGACAGCAATAAACACACAAAACGTACTTTGATTGTTTTTTTTGTGTTTTTATTTACTTCTTCAGGGCGTCGGTCACATACACAAGAGTGTACCGAGAATTAATTACACAATCGGTCTGTACCGAATATGTCACTAGACCGATGTGCTGTGCGATTAATCCCGGTTAATTACCATTGTTAACATTTTAAACAAATTAACCGCTAATCAGTGCACAGGGTTTCTGACTCTTACCTTGATTTCCAAAAGCGTATTTACTATTATTTATGAATAGAAAAAACGTAATGACAATATTTGAGCACTGATATGAATAAAACCTATACAAATATTTGGCGAATACATATTAAAATTGGCGAAAGAATATGCAGATTGGCGAATTTTTTGGCAAACATAAATTGTAACCCAGGGCTAGCCCTGCCTGTAGTAGTAGCACTATACCATACACACAAACTGACAGTGATGCCAACATATCCCTGCTTACCTGAGACAATATTCTGTAGTAATCATGTTGTGCTATACACACAAACTGACAGTCATCCACCAATGTCCGCATCACACCGTGGTGGTACAGCTTCTCCATAGTTGGGGTGATTCCAAAACTGAAACAGGAAACAACATTAATTTTTCTATTTAGTTTTATCACTACATACTTACTACTGTGGATCTTGGAATTAATGCATCCCTAATTGAATGTGAATGTGACAACAGCATATCTACATCTACATTACATTTTGAAATTAACTGTTATGCTGACAAAGTTGCAACCAAACAAAGAGTAATAAAAACAAAGAAACAGGGCCCAACTTCATAAAATACTGTGAGCCTAGCTTTGCACCTAAACGTAAATCTATGACTAAACCACAATTTTTATTACTATTATAGTACAACATATATAGTTAAAAGTACACATATTTCATTTTCTTTTGTCCTTAAAATGATCTATCTTTTGTAATGATGTAAATTTCTTCGTGAAATAGATGCCAAACACGTGTAACTGTATGCCTGGTATAACTGCTAGTCACAGATGTAAACTTACAATGTTTTGTGAAATAGTCCCCAGGCCTCATATTATTAAAGAGTAACATGGATTCAAATTTTTCGCAATAATATTATGATTGCATTAATTTTAGGACCTACAGTATTTATTAAAGGAAAAAAATCACTTCTTGTACCGTTACTAAAGTATTTAATTTTTTCTGAAACATTTAGGTTTAATTTTCACCAACCATAAGAACTGAATATGTTAATTACAGCCAGTAGTAGGTCAATGACTTCCAATAAAATATTAATTTTATAAATGCTTACCTGTCACCCATAACTAGCCGCTCAGACGCCCCACTCTGTCGAGTTATCTCTACTTCTCCATTGAGAATAACGGACCAGGAGTCCAGCTCCTCTCCATCCTTCATAACAACTGTTCCAGCTTTTTCTACAACCGCAAACACCATAACAGCCGTCAGGGCCCGCCTCGTGGCAAGAGTCATATTGGCAAATGCCTAAAAGAATATAAAATGTTTTATTTAAAACAATGAATGAATGATTGAATGAATGAATGAATAAATAAATGTTTAACGACACCCCAGCACAAAAAATACATCGGCTATTGGGTGTCAAACTATGGTAATGCAAATAAATAAATATATTTAAAACAAAGTCTGGGGGGAAAAATCAGTCACCAAAAATATATTCAAGAACCAATGAGAAATGCATACAAAATATATATAAAAGCACATAAAATATAAACAAACTTCTGAAACAGATATGGTAAAACAATGTCTATTTTTAGCCCTATCTATTCGATTACATGTGACATAGACCACATTTTAACCTATCATATGACCATAGTGGATCTTAAAAGTAATTTGTTTCCTAGTTTCCACCACTCCATCAATTAACAGTATTTATATGTCCCTAATGATAGTTCTAAATCACTTTCCAGTGCCAAGTTATCTTGAGTGAGTATCCCACAGGGTTTTCATTTTAAAATAGAGTACAAGGCTGAATGATAAAAGTAGAAGGCACCAATATTTTCCTTTGATTTTTTCGACAAAAAATCTGCGATTGGCAGTTGGGTTGACCGTTTCATAATGACACGAAGCAGACGACAAGATCGTCACGTCTAAAAAAAAAGCACTTGGCACACCGGTTTTGCCCTTACGTTACGGCGAACCAAAAAAAGAAAAGCGATGGGCTCAAAGCGATGACCAGTCAAACCGAAAACCGGTTTTTGCCCTTGCGTTACGGCCAAACAAAAAAAGCGATGACCAGTCAAACAGGAAACCATATCGATTAGACACAACGGGATCGATCAAAATTTATGCCCGGATTACGAAATTTGCTAGTTCATAACAAAATCTTGAGGATACCAGCTGAAGTATTTATTATTGTTATAAATAAATTTTAAAGTACACATAAAAGTAGGCGGCTGATATGGCAACAGTAGACGGCTATATAGCCGCCGACCGCCTGAAAATGAAAACCCTGATCCCATGCAAGATATCACCCGTATGTAGACATTAGAAGACTAAGAAAGGTGGAACTTGCAGTGATATTCACAGAGTGATCCTACATGTAGATGTATGGGTGAAAGGTGGCATGGCACCAACCAACTTCATTATTGGATTCAACATATTCAAACAATTCAAAAAGGAGGGCTCTTATTGTAATTTAATTTGGCATGTCCTCAAGGGAGCATCTTCAAATCTATGCAACATATATTATGTTCTGTTTGTTTAGTCATGTCTGATAAGAATACATTCATGTACTTCATAGGAGCATAAGTTATCAGTTCTTCATCCATGTTTCATTATATCATACTCAATGGTGGCAATGAAAAGTAGATTTAAAACATCTATCTCACAACCACACACAAACAAGTGGTAGTAAAACATCACCTGAGATAATACCATTTAGAGAGAACTGTATTCCACGTGACTGGAATATTTACAAATGTTCTGCAATTTTTTTGAAGTACGAGTCACTAAAAATATATCTTGAAATGAACACCAGATGTAAGAATGTTGTAAAAATAAATGATATTTATAAAGTCATAATAAAAAGAAGTATTTCAGGAACCCATCATGCCCTCTTGGATGCTTGTATGTAATGGTCAACACTGCACATGTGTCAGAGGTTTTATCAATTACGAAAATATATTAGTGTAAAAAATGTATTCATTTTTTATAACAATGCCCTCTATTGGAAGCAACACATCGGTACAGACAAAATTTAATACAACCAAGCCAATATCATCAAGTAAACACCCAATTAAACCCACAAAGCAAACACATGCTAGTGTTTGATCTACTGTACATTGTACATACATTGTGTCCTTTTGCCTCTTTCAGGGCCGAACTCTGAGAACAAGTACACATTTAGTATCATGTAGTATGCTGGATGCAAATAAACAAGATAAAGACTTTACCACTGTACCATACTTGACGTAATATGCAGCTTATAAAATGATGTGTGTTGAAATGAACAATACATGTACAAGAAACAGTGGTGTTATTTGACTGTTATATAAATGTATATACTCTGGTAAATACTTTATGTAAATTACATTTAGTGTTTGTGTTCAAAGTTGGTGGATAAATCTAATTAATAGTGGTGGTCCGATTAATTGGAATAATTGAAGATTTGTTGGTAAATCCAAATTCTAACTAATCACTTACAATTTCTGGTAATCAATTACAAATGAACATACACATACCTTATGCTATGGAAATTGCCAAAGTGACCTGAATGGTATCTATAAAAATGGTAACTACAAATTTTAACTCAGTATTATTTACAGATTGATCTGCGAAATGTCACCATTTCACATAAATACGTAATATACATTGTACATTATACTCTACAATAAAAATAGCTCAATCAATTTTGTGTATATTTATCTTAAATTTATTTGATAAAGGATAAAGTTGAGTTGCATAATTGAACATTCTATTTTTAACTTGCGAGATCCATGCATAACAACCGGGTTATTCTAGAGAAAATTAAAAAAATAAAAGTGACAATTTTACACGTATATATTCTTATCTTTTGTATCCATTAGATACCAATAAGCAAACAAAACTGGAGTAAAACAGGTTTAAAATATTAACAATCCAACCAATTCCCACCACTACTAATTAGGTTTCATTTCCATTATTTTTTAAATGTTTAGGGGAGCTTACTGGGGCAGGGTATCCCTGTTTTGTTTTTTCACTTTACTACATGAAAAGTGCATCTCAGCGACATAATGAAGAAATATTTTTTTGACCTAAAAGCACAATGTACAAAGAGCAGATCAGTGTGACACACGTTTAATACTGATACATGGGAGTTAAGAGAAGAAACGTGCTGATGCCACTTGGGCTACGTTTTCTGATAAACAGTAATTCACTAGAACTTTATGATATAGATCAGCACACACGTACCAGTCTCTAATACACGAGTTGTGCAACACTGGTCAGACAGAGAAATAACCCAACAAATCCACTGGGGACTGACCACAACATGAAGTCCACTTCTGCTATTAAGCTCTTTCCTTTATTCCAGAATCACAGTATAGCTTTAATACAATTACCTAGATTTAAAACCCATCAGCAATAACAAAAACAGTTTACAACTTTATGTTTTTGTAACAGGGAACTTAGAAATGCCAATCATAATATTTATATTTTCTGACAGTGCTTTTTAATGCATTAACGAGTCATTCTGCAACCAATTTAATTACATTATTGGCCAATATTTACAACATATGGAGTGAATTTGTGACAGTGTCCCACTACAGAGAAATACAACTGGAAACAAACAATGGCAGAAAGAAAGAAACACATGTCATTAATCTGCTAGCATACATTATAGTATATTAATACAAAGTGAAATGGATTGGACATTTTACAACTTTTTCGTTCCATTGTTCTCACAAATGTCAGAACTGGCATTGCAGTGAATATTGTTGATTCACAAGTTAAATAAACACACTATACTCATAACCAATAGTGTCAGTCAGGCTGACATTTAAAATACATGTACAGTGAATCTGCTCAAAACAGGACATTCAGTAAAATGGAATTCCCTGAAAATCAGACATTATCAGTCTCTTTTTTAAACATCACTAAACCCCTCTAAACCAAATACCCCTTAAAAGTGGACATGGTTCGTTGTGTGACCAGTTTTAAAGGTTTCACTGTAGTCAAATATGCATATATACTGATTGACAATTGTATGCAGATTTAGCTGAATGTGTCTGCATTTAATAACACGCAGCAGTTCACTGTTATATAAATATACATGTCCTTATCATTTGTTTAATGGTAGTACTAAACAAAATAACTTCCGGCTGGGTCAAAGTTTGATGTGCACAAAACTTTTGATAGAGAAGCGAACACCACAAGTCCTGTGATTGGTTATAAGTGCGAGTGTGTTAGTTGTAAAAAATAATAGTTTCACCTGGGTAAAACAAATATGCAATTTTATTTCATCTAGTACCAATGTGTCAAGTAGCCTTGTGCTTGAAACATGTATGGGGTACCTGTAAACAAAAGTGCTCGAATTTTGTCCGGAACTAGGGTAGTCATAGACACTACCCGTTATCTCAGAACCGAGCAGCTTGACCCCCAATTTTCTCTAGTTCACTTGAAGTGTGAAGGGTGGTACCGTAGTATTTATATCCATGGCATTTATGTTGATTGATATGTTGCAGGTAGGAGTTTTAGCCACATATGTTACTATTGTCGTCTATGGGATTTGATTTGGTAGTATACACCCTAATGTTATTAATCATTAATTTTGCCTACATATATCTGCTGAATCAACATTCACAAAATCTATACAACATTTAAGTCTTCATAAATATCACCATTTTGATGTACAAGTGAGTCACAGTTATTATTTATATAGCTATTCTTAAATTGTCCCAAAAGAAAACAATAGCTCCCCAAAACTACAATTTGCGACAGGACATTGTAACATTATACTGACTTCGTCCACAATAAATTTAACATATGTCATTGTAATTTCATTTCAGATCTTTCTTTCTTTTTTACTATTGTTATTTAAATTAAGATTCTTTATTGTTTGAATGCTGGGGCATTGTTAAACATTCATTCATTCATTTATTGTTTGAAATCAGATATTTTCCAAATATGAAACTGGGAATTAAAGTTTATTTGCATTGCTGAAGTGCTGTTGTTTGGAACACTGACATTATCCATATATGCACTGGCCTTTAAATTATTATTTTTTTTTTTAAACAACACCACTAAAGCACATTGTTTATTAATCATCAGCTACTGAATGGCAAACATTTGGTAATTTTGACATGTAGTCTTAGAGATGAAACCCACTACATTTTTCCATTAGTAGAAAATTTACCACTGAGCTACATCTTGCCACCCTCACTGGCCCTAAGGAGACTGGATAAAATGGGAATCTTATATACACAACCAAGTTAAGAAAACCATTCATAAGAAACATGTTTATATACATATTTCAGTTCATCACTGGATTAACGTTTACCTAGGACCATTTCACAAAATTTACTGCAGGTTAATCAATAGGAATTTATTTCTGTTTGTAATTAATAAATAGTGAATAAATTGGAGGAAAATCCTTGTTTATAGCACAGGGATGTTTGTAAGAATAAAAATAAGAAGAAAATGAATTTATAGCCAGATATTACTGCCTGCTTTAATGTGATGGACATAATCAGGTTGATATCAAAGCCATAGAATTCATTGTTTATCTTAAATATTAGCATTATACTTCAACTATCAGCTAATATTAACTTATCTGGAACAAGCTTTCAGGTTTTATATGATCGGGTTATCACCATGCAC
Source organism: Dracogyra subfuscus (assembly GCA_016106625.1). Taxonomy (NCBI): domain Eukaryota; kingdom Metazoa; phylum Mollusca; class Gastropoda; order Neomphalida; family Peltospiridae; genus Dracogyra; species Dracogyra subfuscus. The sequence goes on along the minus strand of JAECMU010292315.1, from coordinate 18,368 downwards.
AACATTATGAAAATACCAACATTCGGTCAGGAAGCATTTATCACCCAATATCCGATGTGTATTTTTGTGCCGGGGTGACATTAAACATTCATTCATTCATTATTTTTTGTATTAAAGGCTGAAGCAGGTATAAAATGACCTCCTGCCTGTTACCAACTACAGTGCAGGTGTCCCTCCTTCATCTACCCCAACCCTTTCCTGGACAGAGAAACTGGCTGGGACTGGCACATGTGCACAGGATAGGTTTGTGCTACAACAGCTTGCTCTGAATGTACACGTTAAACAATTTACCAATTTTCCCAAAAGAAATGACATATCACTACTTGCCCTAAAGTGCTGCATAAAATCAAGTAGTGTCTCAATGTCATCTTCGGTCCTCTCAGACAGTTCTTTTTCCAAACACTCCCTCACCGTGTCACGCAGAGGCAACGACTGCAAAATAAAAACAATACTCTCTCAAAGACAAGTGGAAATTTGTTAATACATGTAATAACAATTAAAAGTCAGTAACACACAAAGGCCAGATTTAGGCAACTGTCCTACTTCCTCTTTGTATACTGCCTTTAATGATAAAAAATAAAACACTGATAATACATATAAAGAAGTTCCAGCTAATGGTGTTCTGTGAGTCTACATGCTTCATCCATTTCAGCAAATGACTAATCATCAGGTTTTTTCATGCCAGGTATTAAATACGTCAATATCACAGACATCTCATCAGTCACATTAACAAGTCCATCTTGCAATAAACACTGCTTTCAAAGAAAGTCTTCAAATGTGACTTTTTTTCTTCTTTAAATCAGATGGTATAAAATGACATATTAAATAGCAAGTCTACGCTAGTATCACACAATCTACATATATTATTAGAGTAAAATAATTAAAAGAGCTCACTGTTATAAAGAAGTAGACCTGCATTAAATGAACTTTATAAAAACTTTGTTATCTTATTGGTGGGAAATACCATTATTGGGTTCACACACAATTTACATGGCAAAATATTAGCACTTTTTAAGTACTTTTTTCTGTAAAATTAATCAATTTTCAATATTATTGATAAAATAACACTGACAAGTAAAAAAAATTGTTAATAATACCAGCTTACAAATTTTGGAATTACGAGAAAATTAACTTGGACGATAAATTTTATTATTTATCAAAGGAAATATGCAATTCAAGCATTTTTCAAGATGATTTTCTCAAATTCAAGCACTTTTCCAAGTGTTTTAACAAATTCAAGGTCTTTTTATAAAAACCAATCAAATTCAAGCACATTTCAAATCTGTATAAAACCTGCATTCTGTACATTTTTATTTAAGTCATTTTATGAAATGGGATATGGACAAAGAAGTGGTAACAAATAAAGCTTCTAACATATAATAACCCACTGAAAGCAATCATGGTACAAATTTAGTCTTGAAGAAAAGAATTTCATGGAAATATGGCTTTAAAGATCAACTCTAATAAACCCATCATAAAAACATAACAAGAATGATTAGCATTAAAAGAAATTTCTTAGAAATGTTTTTATCATGATGTACATGTCTAAATGTGCATTCTGTTAAATTCGGCACAAATTCCTGACTTTAGAAGACAAACAATTATGTCTTTTGACCGTTTTATTTTCTTCGTCTTTGATGTTGTCATTTAAGATGTGTCAAATTACCTCAGTGGATTCAGCATAACCCTCCTCTTCATCAGAGTCAACAAAACTCTCCACCAGACCAGTGTAATCCATGTCCTGGTCATCAATCGAGGACTGCATCATGTCTGACCCAGAATAGGCACTCGATGTGTCACTAGCACGGGAACAACGTTTGAACAACTGGTCATTTCGAATGTACTGGTCACCATGGTATAAAGGTGGCAGCCCAGGTATATCTGATGACCGCTAAACAGAAGAACACAAAAGTGGTTTAAGTTCAACAATGTATTAACCAAACTAATATACGTATTAAATTACACCAGATGAAGAAGTCCAAAGTCTGAGGACTATTTTTTACTTTCTTATTATCTTGACCAAGTATCATAATAACAATATGTTAGTCAGCAAACCTGTGTAGTTTAAAATGTTAGTTATAAGTCTCCATATACTCTGTTATGGTCAAGATAGTCAATTTCAACATGGTTATCTACAAAAAGGAATTCAATATTTTTGTTTTATGTAAGACAGATAGATGATTACGGTAACTTTTTGCACCCTCATTTTGGCTTCGTACACAATAAATATAGCATATTTTACTGTAATTTTACTTGAAATCCATATTTCGTAAAAGGTACAATTTCTTAATCATAAGATTTTCTTCAAAGACATTCAGGTGCATTAATAACGGTCACACACAAAAATTTCATTAACAATTTTGCATTGGAATTTTTCCAGAATTCTTAAAATAGAAACGTCATGTACCCAGTTTATGGTTATTGTAAGGAGATGACGTGAATGGAATACTGACTTCATTCAAATTCAAAATCAGATATATTTAATATTACAATGCTTCGCCACATAGAAATAAAAACTGGTCTATACTAACCATGACTTCTGTTAAAATGTTATAACAAGCAGACAATGATGTTTATAGGTCGGTAATTTATCTCTTTTTTTGTAATTCAGGACAAAATATTAGTTTATGTTTTAAAGGATCACAGAAATAAAAAGTACCTAATTTGTCAAGTATATCATATTAAAATGTTTACTGTTGGATGGGTTTTATTTACATACAAAGCCAAAACCAGGGTCCGAAATTGACTGCCGTCGACCTTAGTATGTGACATACCTGCAAGCATTACTTTGATGTTTTGAATGTGACATACCTGGTCAATGATACTGTCCGAGTTCATTCTACGAATACAAATATCTTGTTGAGTATCAAGTGCAAGCAGACGTTCAAGGTTTCCACGAGAGCAAGGAAGACGTGGCCCCGATTTCATCACCTGGATATCAGGGTAGTCAATCTGTGACACAAAAACAATCATCTCATCACATCATTTCAAGTTACATTTACGGATATTTGAAAATGTATAACATGGAAAGAATAGCAATTAGTAATGAAATAGTGGCAGGTGCATATTAATTAAGATAAAAAAGATTTGTATTTGTTTATAGTTTACAGCTTATCTTCTGACAGAAAAACAACAACAGTAAACAGATTCAGACAGTCACTTTGAAATGAGTACACAATAATAAATGTCTAGCTACATATATCTTTAAAGTGTGTAGCCAAGCATGTGTTTAACAAATTAGTGACATTAGCATTCGAGTGCTGTGTACACAGACTGTTATAGAGTATTATGAACAAAGACAAAGTGGGTTCAGCATGATAGTATGGAAGTACTTATGATAATCATTAACAAAGCAACAACAGCTTCGTTGTCCTCACCATTATCAGATCACGTGTACGACAATACTGCCAGTCCCACATACATGTCGATAGAAACATAACAAGCAGGGCCCATATTTTCAAAGCTATCTTAGTATTACTATACTGTAAAACCATCATGACATCAAAGCCTACAATGGTTTTATGATATCCTAGTGCTAAGAGAGCTTCAAACATGTGTAGCCAAGTCTGCATGTACAATACAGGGGACAACATTTCAAACTTGTAGGTAACCAGAATAGGGTTCATGTGACCTTCATCTAGGTTACCCATTGTTTGTTTACACAAATCATATTTGCATAATTAATAACATTCTGATAATCCTGAAGTTTGTAAGTTTTAATTCTATAATGTAATGGTTAACCACGGAACCAACACGTGGACAGAATGATGGTTCATATGCAATATTGTGCCCAGCTGTAGGCTGGTAAATCCAGTCTGAAATACGGTCTCAGTCATACAGTGCCATCTCTCAGGTACTCTTTATGGCAGATCCATGATAGTTTCTAATGACAAAACATTTACAAACTAGGCATCAAGTTAATCAAGATGTTAAAAGGTACTGGAAATTAAAAACAATTAGCGAGAATAAGAAACGCTAACATTTCAAGATGTTAAATTTAACAAGACATAAAATACACTGTTTGAAAACACGTTGGTGGGGTTTTGTCTGTGATTAACTGGACACACAGCAATGGGGGGAAAAAAGAAAAGAAAAAAAAATGCATTATTTAACGATGCACTCAACGTATTTTATTTATGGTTATATGGTGTCAGACATGATTTTGAGAGGAAACCTGCTGTCGCCACTTTATGGAGTCGGTATCTAGATTAAAAATTCCATGTCTCGACTGGGATCCGAACCCAGTACCTACCAGCCTATAGACTGATGGCCTAACCACAACGCCACAGATTAAACCAAATGAATAGTACACAATAATAATTGGTTAGCATGCACATTGCTGCAAGTTTCTTCGAATTTTCAGTTGTTTGTTACCGGTAAGCTGTTAAAATGTCACTTATTTAGATTTCACTAAATTTTAAGAACGCTAATCTTTTATGATTTTACTGAATTAAATAACATACCTGTTCACTGTATCCCCAAATGTTTTAGTTGCATCACACATACCGTTATTAGTGAAATGAGATGTGATACAAAGGCCCACAGGAGAAAACCAACACACTAGTCTTGAATGTATACAACAGTATATTTTAAAATGGCTGCTTAACTAAATGGCAATGACTGTCTAGTTTATAAAAGAAAATTCTTGTAATACCATGGATAAAAATCATCTTTAAAACACACTACTCTCTCACCATCAGATTTAGCATAATAGCCATGTGTTCATAACACTACATCCATTCACTTATTAAACAATGGTAAAGATAACCTGAAGATAAAAGTTGGATCTCACAGACACCTTTTTCATATATTTTCAGAGCTTTAAATACACAAATGATAAATAATTTCAACACAAGAAATAACAAATCGGAGATCATATATGCTACACATGTTCTTAGTAATTTTATCTGCAGTTCCACATAAAAATGTGTGATAAAACAGTTTCAATATTCCGAGGCTTAAAACATGCTAAATAACTAATGTCCGGGTGAAATTATTGTGTTCAAATAAAATATTATAGTGCCATGTAAAAGCAGCATTCAGTACATCAATGATTTGATCAATATATAGACATCACATTCATCTTCAATTAATTTAAGTTCCCATTAGTACAGTTCTTGGCAACATATAAAAACAATGCATGAAGGACATTCTCCTTTACTTACCATGTATTATAATTACTGTAAAAAAATGGATCTATTTAACAAGAAAATGGCTATTTTAATGGTAAATAAAGAGAGCAGATTTTAAATACACTGTGAGGCCTCCTGGGATGGAAACCTGGAGCTAAAATAGGTCACAGTAAGTGGGACAGGAAGCAGGCGGAAGTGAGTTTTACATGGAGGAAACATGGATCATGTCATTGTGTGGCAGTGTTATTCATCAAATTACTATGACAATTCAGTAATAATAAATCACAAATAAATATATTTTATCTTCATATTACCATAAACCACTTAATATGCCATAATGCAAAACTGATGAAACTGTTCTAAACATATACATGTATTTTTCATTCATTGATAACTTTTGTTTCTGTTTTTATTATTTCACAATTGTTCCATTTTGATCAACAATTTAATTAATAAAAGGGAGGGGCATAACTTGCAAAATTAACAAACGTCTGATGTCACAAATGGCAGAAATTAATTTGTTAATTATATGTGACCTGGTTATTCTTTTGTTATCTATTTCAGGTAAATCCAAAAGATCCAAACCCTCCTGCTCCAAGTTAAATGTATTTTCCGGAGGAGCATCACCTGACCCCCTCCCCCCCCAACTTCTAAATATTTCATTCATCACAGTACAATTTCCTGCTCTTGCCTGATCCAAGTCTTTTAAAAACTGCATACCCTAGTTTGGAATTATTTAACGAGTTATTGTTCAATAGTAATAAGAACTACATACATGAAGCGAGTGAAACTAGTACGTTTTTTTCTTAGTTAATTTAACATGTAAATGTAAAAAATATAATGAATTTACTGCTAATGTTCATGTCGGATGGCTCCAATGTCTTTGAAAATGTAGTTGAAACTATGATAAAGAAAATACAGTTCACTTACTGCGATCATGTCGGATGGCTCCAATGTGCTTGAAAATCTATTTGAAACGATTATAAAGAAAATACAGTTCACTTACTGCGATCATGTCGGATGGCTCCAATGTGAGGCACTCGCTGGTGCGCCGGGCACATCCTTGCATCCGTTTACCGAAACTGAAAAACAAGAGGCCTAATGAGTCACAGGAAGAAGAACAGTGCAGTCGTAATAAAGCTACACCCACACACAATCAAATAACTGTTCATTAACAATCAGCGGCAACAAACAGAACTTTATAAAATAACCCTCTTCTTTCGACTCCTTGGTTCCGAGTTATGTAATTCTGCTGTAGAACTTTCAAAGCAGGTCTGTCATCTACAACTGAACTAGTACAATGCACAACATTGTACAATTAATAAAACTTGGCACCTTATTCACTTTCCTGATCCTGACTGCAAATTGTGTTAACCTCAATTAATTCTAAGTGAAAAAAAAAATGGACTTTTGAGGATTGTTATTCCGCATAATATGAAGTAAAGTACTTTCCTGATGATATCATTGTATATATGTATATGACCATATGTCTAGTACATACTTATATATTGTATGTAACAATTACGGTTATTTCAAGCATTTAGATTCTGATATCAGCAGACATAATATTACTCATTACTGTTACTGGCAGCTCTTTAGATGTATATATAACAATACCAAGATATAAAACTGACATGCTTTGTATTCAAATACATGTGGCTATAAACATTTTTTTTAAAGATTAATTTTGCATCACAGCTGATTTATGGTTAGTAATTTAATTAACTTAAGACATCTTACAGATTTTAACATGCTGTAGACATGTTTCAGTATGCAAGACTCTTATAATACTTATAATGTATTTGATGTGCATTTAGCAAGTGAGGTGTATGAGGCATTGACCGTAACAAGATTAACATTCTACAGTGAGGTACAGGTAGTGTTTACTCGGCCTTATTCATCTGGTGGAATGTTCATTGCAGATGTGCTCAATTAAAGTTGACCTTTTCATGTAACTCGTAAGATTGATGGCAAGTTAATAATTACTGGGTGGTCCATCAATCTTGACATCATGCAACACATGACATATTGTCTTAACTGTACACACCAAGTCATTTAATCATTGTGCTCTTGCTTATAGAACCATCTTAAACAGGTTTTCCTCACTTATGTTTTACTCAAATACCCAGTGACAAAAATGCCTTGATACTTGTGAAATTTAGTACAATTAATATTTTACTTCAGACCTAACTGCAACATCTAATTTTGTTTACAAACATGTCCAATCTACAACAGCTTGCAAAACAAAACAAATATTAATAAATGGTGTATTACTAACTAATTGCAAAATCAAAAACAAATGTGTGTACATTTTTAGAATGAGTGTATACTAAAAAGAAACGGAAAAACAACAACATGACATTGTAATACTAATATGTTTGTGTACTTGTGAAAGTTTGATAATAGCAAAGGACTACATTTTGTTTGGTATGATACACAATATTCAGAATCCTGTTACTTTACTGAATACTTTCAACTATATATTTCTTTGGCAAAAAGCCAAGCCATTTGTACTTCAGTTTTGCACATATACTTGACACATTTTGTTTGTGCTTTGCATTTTGAGAACATCTGTGACAATTATTCAGTCATCTTTTTATTCATTTCAGCTGACATTGCTAGGATATACATACATGTACTAACACAGTAACAGACTAGCACATCACGAAATACAAATCCTTTGAGAACTATTTTAATACTTGGTCAATCCTGATTCACATGTCCATATATTTTACCTCTAAAATGTACATGTAGACAGTATGACACATGCTGGGTAAAACAAAATGAACAATGTGAACCATGTATTAACAATATTAAATAGAGCCCTGTATCACAAGGAAAGTATACAGAAATGAAAACTAACATAATTTTATAAAGTATTTTGGCAAATATGACTTTTCATCACTTATACTGTAATTCAGGAATTAACACAACATTAATTTATCATGAGTCGATAACCCTAGCCAAAATCGCGACATCAAATTATCGCGAGTAGATCGACTCTTACTTGCAACAATAAATATGTTAGATATGTTACTGACCAGTGGATTAAGACCTCGTGATTTATTCTCAATATATGACCATTCCGCCAAAAGTGGTTATAACAATTACTTTCGAGTTTTAGTTCTTCCGACTTAGAATACTTTCTCAACAACATATCTTGGCTAGTTAACTGTGTCGTTGTTTGAAGTGCACAGTTAGTTTTCATTGATTAATTTATCCATTTAATTGCCTGTTTCTTTACATTTGTTGTGAGTTGTTCAGCTCTTACAGGCGATAATAGATGTGTTAACAAGCCAGCTGAGTAAAGCCTTGTTACTTTTGTGATTCCGCGTACTTCCGGCTAATACTTTCTTAACAACTTTCATTGGCTAGTTAATTATGTCGTTGTTCGGAGTTGTTTTAATTGATTGTCTTATCCATTTTATTGGTCAACTTGAAATCAACCTGAGATGTATGGATGAAATGTGGTGTTCGTTAGAAATTATTTTATTTTATTGTCAAAGTAGTAACATATGGAAATTTGTAACGGTCAGCAAACGCCTTCCAGTAGGACTGCCAGACCCCGATAAAGCACCTACCCAAGAGAAAGGAGCTCGGATCAGAACAATGAATAAGACTATCATTGAATCCTGTAAAACCCCGGACACCGTCATTAACTGCCGTGGTGTAAAGAGGAAACGAAACAATAACCACTACTCTCCTGAAACTAGGGCAAAGATTGCGAAATATGCCACCGAACACGGAACCACTCGGCCGCTAAACATTTTATCCACTTGAACTTTATATTTATAAACATATTTTAAGAAATAATTTGTTTGTTTTTAAAAAAAATTATTTTCACTAGACATTTATTTTTATAAATGCGACATGAAATATTCGCGACAGGATATCATTACGACCTACTTCTAGACGCATTTTTCGCAATAATATGCTGTTCGCGTTAATTTCCTGAATTACAGTATATTAAAGACCAAACATGTATTTTGCTCAAATGTTTTCAAAATAATTACTTGTTCTGTTAAATTATATAAATTTAGCTATGTGTTTATTATAAATTCACTATAATATATTTAATGAAAAACATAACATCCGCCGAAGTGAAAACATATTACATGAATGAAAGACAGAAATCTTTGTTTGAAACAACTTTAATTAACTAAATACTAAGTTACAACCTGTTTTCTGATCTACAGTGACCACCATCACAGTGACCACCATCTGTGGTCAAGTGTGTCTCTGCACATCCACCATCTTGTGGTGGCGTCCTATCAATGGAATCATCAGCATGGGGGTAAATCACACTCCGAGTGTACACAGACTGACCCACAACAAAGATGAACATCTCGTTCCACTAGCACAGTTGACCACACAACTAACAAGAGGTGCTGATCGTGCACACATCAGTTTTGACAGGACACCAGGTTTCACGGGCACATACAAAGCCTGTAAGTAGTGTGCTACTCCACACAAAGCCAGGTATGTACTGGGCACTCACAGACTCCAAAGATGTCAAGCTTCTGCTGCAAGCAAAACTTGGGTGCCTCCCACAAGATGAACTTACAGTCACAGCCTGTACATATGTACCTCAAAGTGACAGTTCACACTAAATTCCTTCTTTGCCAATGCAGGTGATATTTTAAGTCAGCTAGACAGAACACTTTTCATAACTTTTAAGAAAACTTTAGATGAATCAAACAATGTAAAAGTTTTAAGGTGGGTTTTTTTTTGTTGTCTTTTATTTACTACTGGACTAAAAAATACTAAACTGAGTCACTGTGACCACTTTATATATAACTAAATGTGATACAGTAATAGGAATCACACACAACAATGCAAAGTGCATACTTCTTAACCAACACAGGTTTAACATGAACAAGTGTGCATGCTTATACGCCTGCCAGCTTATACGCCTGCCAGCTGACACTTGCAGCCTAATGTCATTTAGTCATGCCTTAATTATAGCCAAAATAGACAGACAACATTTGTGTTCTTTTAACTGAAATGCCAAATGAAGACATTGTGTGTATAAAGTTTATAGAGAAAATCTACTTCCTTCTACTTTGATTAATATCCAGTCCAATATCCATACAGGTGAGTAGATAGCTAGGGTGAGCCAGAGGTGAGACTGTCACATAGCCTGAACAATCACAACCTAACATACCTCAAAGCAAAGTGGCACTATCTAGTCTTAAATCAATTAGACTGGTTCATTCAGAGCAGAGGTATGAACAATCACACAGACAGCTGTCTGTGACAATGAAAGACTGACCCATTGTGTACAGAGGTGGTCAGCATTTTGTATAATAAAACAAAATACCCAAGAATAAACAAGTCACTGTTATTTATGAAGAACTATTTGCACCTTGAAAGAGTGAATCAATTTTATATAGTTGCGCGCACACACACACACATACCAAATTAAACCTTGTACTCTTTACACCAAATTAAAATTTGTACTCTCTATTTAATAAATCCATCTTATATCCCCTGCAGATAAATAATGAACTCATCTTGTGAACAGCACTGGACCACCACACCACTTCAATAGCACAGTGGTTACTGGTAGTCTTAAAAGCACAGAGGAAAGGAAAATTTGTTTGACAATAGGTCTGCACATTTTAACCAATGCCATGATAGTTCAACTTGACCAGTAACAATAAATGATAAAGTTATATAAAAAATTCCATCTCAATATCTTTAGCCATTGAAAAAACCCCACATCTGGAAAACATATTATTTTCATACAGTCAATGTCCAAGGGCCATACCTCTGCAGGCTCTGGGTAAATCATACCTCTGGGTAAATCGTCATGAAATGTATAACAAATTGTCTGAATTTAGACAGGCTATGAGGATGACAAAGTAAAGATCTGCCACAGAATTTTTTGCCTAAATTTCCAGGACACAATAAAATGTTATGCTTTTTCAATGACATTCCAGGCCTGGATTTTAAAATCACAAAATTCAAGGCCATTCGAGGATTTCCAAAACATGTTAGAATCCTGTTAGACTTGAGAGAACCAGCCATAGCCAAGATATTAGGTTGTCTGACCACACACTTGGAATACTGAAATTATTGTATAGTACACATATATCTCTACATATTATTTATATTTTTAATCAAATAAAAATATTTGTTTAACAGAAAAAAGTAGCAATTTTTGTTTAAGATTATGTCAGAATTGTCAAATGTTTGCCAACCAATGTGCTCTAGTGGTGTCATTTAAAAACAAAACAACTGTTTAAATTTTAATGCACATCCCTAAAGAGTTACTAAACAATACATATAGGTGTGCTAAACAGTCAGTTCCTTCCTTGCAAAGCTCACAGACATATTAAAATCAGAGGCTTTCTCAACCAACCCATTTTCTGCAAATAAAATGCCGAAAGAAATAATCGAAACTCTGAATAATGAACCACAAAGCAATCAATTGATGGAAGAAAAAATATGGCAGCACATTCTTACGAGACTGAGATTGACTTGAACCCTAATTGATCTGCACTAAGCCTTTCGTACTAATCGGTATCACAGGACAATGGCTTGGTTGTTATCACTGTAGATTGATAGCAATCTCCTGGAACCATCATATTCCAAACAATGTCATTAGCAGTCTAAACTACCTGCTTTATTATCATGTAATCTGGACATGTACATTAGCTCTACAAAATAGATAGTTACCTAAATATACAGGTACATGTAGTACGCTTTAGGCAAATTTCATACAGTGGCTCATTATCTAAACATTTTTGTTTGTATTATTCATACATGTACAAACTGGAAAAGAAACAAATCCAATAATGTTCACACTGTATATATCTCCACATACAAATCATGCAATTTAAAAAAAATATATATATATTAATTTCATATTTCCATCAATAAAAACATAAGACATGGAATAATTAAAACCTGTGTGTGTATGTGTGTGTGTTAAAATAAAACAAATCTTAACAGTAGTCAAAAATACATACGTGCCCCAAACTATTTAAAAGAAATTTCGATACATTCATGAAGATGGTAAAAATAACAAATATTTGCTAAAGGTTAGCATACCATGTCATATTTGCATTATAGCAATAAATGTGTGTGCATATAATTATATAGAGGGGGAAATGAGAGAGAGTCAGACAGAGAAAGAAAGAAAGAAACGCTTTATTTAATGACACACTCAACACATTTTATTTACGGTTATATGGCGTCAGACATATGGTTAAGTACCACACAGATATTAAGAGAGCAAACCCGCTGTCACCACTTCATGGGCTACTCTTTCCGACTGGCAGCAAGATATCTTTTATTTGCGCTTCCCACAGGCAGGATAGCACAAATCATGGCCTTTGTTGAACCAGTTATGGATCACTGGTCGGTGCAGGTACCAATTGAGCCTTGCGGAGCACTCACTCAGGGTTTGGAGTCGGTATCTGGATTAAAAATCCCATGCCTCGACTGGGATCCAAACCCAGTACCTACCAGCCTGAAGACTGATGGCCTAACCACGACGTCACTGAGGCCGGTAGACACAGAGAAAGAGAGAGAGAGAGAGAGAGAGAGAGAGAGAGAGAGAGAGAGAGAGAGAGAGAGAGAGAGAGAGAGAGAGAGAGAGAGAGAGAGAGAGAGAGAGAGAGAGAGAGAGAGAGAGAGATATTGACAGAGAGAGGGAGACAGAGACGGAGACAGAGAGGGAGAGGTTATAATTACCAGTGTTTTTTTATTGTCAATATCTTACATTAGGAATAAATATTGTATTATATGAGCCTCTGGCGAGCATAATACATTATTTTTTTCCTAATATATATTGTTGATACCAAAACATACGATGATAATAATCTCTTTATCATGTAATCTCAAGCTTAATACAATGTGTGTTTGTAAACTGTATATATGCAACTTCAATTTCAATCAGCCATTATGCAATATTCAAATGATGTTAGAATATGTGATGTGCATGGTGGGTTTTTTTATGGAAATAACATCAAATTCAAATGATGTAATTTTAGATACCTTTACTTAATGTTTTTGTTTTCTGAAGGCTGGACAGCTTTCAATGTAAAGTTGTTATTGAAATGTTTTTATTTGATGACTATGAATGCATATGTCAATTATGGAGTGTCACCCTAGTATGTTTGCTTAAATGTCAATAATCCTACTGCTGTAACCTTGATTAATTTACATCTAATTTGCAAAGTTATCAAATTCTTAAAGGACTGGTATGCATATATTCAATGATACTTAATGCACATTATTGCTTAATAACATGTATATTATTATATTTAAAATATTATTAAATTTAATTAATAAAACTGTTCAATGTGACAGCTATAACGGGCACAGCCATTTTGTTCCAGTCCAGTGAATACGCCCTTTGGCGAGCTGGTGATTATATAATACTTAACGCATAACGCTGGCAACTCAATATTAATTAACACTGTTTGAGAGAAAGACGGGGAAAAGTTATGTCACCACATAGGCTACTTTGACTGATAAAGCAGCAAGGATCTTTTATATCAATGTTAGGCACATTCCTAAACAATGTAATAAATCTGCACTGAAAACAGTAAGACACAGCCAGAGCAGAAAATAACTGCTGGTAACTTTTGCAGATTGGACCTTTTTTATTTTCAATATGCTAGCTCATGTTCAACATGATTCTTACAATGATTCTATGAGGACTATATATGTAAAACAATTATAAATGACAACACTTACTAGTTTACACCATAAACATTTCATCAAAACACATGATATAAGCCAAAAAGTGCAAGCCAAAATTAAAGTCGGCAACAGAGCTTTCCAGACCGTGGAATGACAAAGAAAATAGAGTAGTTACAGTCTACGCTTTGCTTTGCACCTGTACCATATGTACTGCATTGCTGATGGAAACATAAGCTCAACTATGGGAGGCAGCTCTCTGGTTCCCTTCACTCTTATTCAAGTTCTCCAGAAGGAAAACTCTTTGATCCTGGCATTTCTCCATCATATGTTTTTACAACAAGCTGAGGACAGCTGGTGAGATGACTAACAGACATCTGGAGGGAAAAAGTTCCTGTGTGATGATGACATGCAAATATTCACATCAACAACAGATGCCCTGCGTAAATGTGTCTACAGCAGCTAGAAACAACTTTAAGGCAGTGAAAATTTCAGTAACAGGATCCAGCATTGAGAAATCTCAAAGACTGCATTGTTCTCCTGACACAGAGTAATTCTTTATTTATATCCCAATCATCTTTCTACAGTTTATTAACTGGAGCAAGCTTTTTTGCAGTAGGCAACCATATAAAGGAGATTTTTTTTTAATACTGCTGTTAATAGCACATGTAGAACAAGTATTAGCTGTAATATTATGTTAAACACACAACAGTAAAGGGATATTGAACATACAACTCTCCAACACTTACAAATTGTAAGCTAATATTGACACTTTTTCAGGATATGGTAACATGCACCCAACCACATGTACACACATACCCTCCCACAAAAAAGAAACATGTTGGCCTCTTGGTAACACATACATCAATTTTAAATCTGCATGTCAATTGCACGCCTGGTAATTTAATGTACCATCCAACTTTTCTATTGCTGTAATACATCAAAAGCACTACACGCTTTAATAACTATAATTATGATATTGGTCTTTTAGTATACATGACTAAAACTTAGCCAGCTTTTCTATATAATTTGAAGTCGCAGACCCTATTTTCAGCCTGTTGAGATAGATACTAAGTCTGATTACTCTACAAACCTGCAATACATTTTGAATAACAGTACAATTGAGTACTACAAGAGTACTACATCACCCATAAAATACCCTTAAAAATAGACCAGAGCTATCTCCACAACTATTACTTGTTAGAGGTACATGTGTTTTTAAGGTTGCTGGAAACACCCTGAAGCACATCTTGTTGTCATATATATGTTAATGCATGAGTGTCCCTCTGATCAGAGACTAATCAGAGTAAAATTGCCACCATTTTACTGCACCAGGCAGTAACAAATATTATAAAGTTTTAAAATATGCTGTGTGTAACATTTCGTAAGTTTAAACTATGAGATCAGGGCTTTAAATTGTACCAAAATCAAGGTGATAAATGCTGGGCTAAAAATATGTATAGCCAAAATAATCATGCACATGTATATTAAGTACAAACACGCTGACCTAAATATATTTCTGAGTAAAAGCAGTGAAATTAGATTAAAATAATTTAAAATGCATTACTGAATGTGCATATTGATTTTTTCAGCAGTTATTATATAATACTGTTGCTCTAAAACAACCTTGCTGGCAAATGTAGTGAGATCTATATTATAAGGCTCTGAACATTCAAACTTGATTTAAATAATGAATTTGAAAAATACAATACAAGCAATGTGTAATGGATATTGTTAAAGCATTTGGCTAGCACTTCTGTTGTCTTCTGTATGTCTTTTAATAGTGACCATTTTGATATAACTGTTTTCACTGTCATTAGAAGTTTATACAGGAATTTCATATGGCAGTCTCTATATTGTAGCTGCTCACGACACCAGGTGAGTTAAATTCAGTAAGCAAAATGCTTGAATGAATTTCAATTCTCACTTTAATGTACTGGCATAATTAAAATAATAACAGTAACATGGAAGTTGCAAAATAATAAATGCATTAAAGATGTAGATATTTTTTTCTTTTAACTGAAGCCTATCTTGATACCTTTTCTTCTTTCTTTCTTTCTTTCTGAAAATGGTTACACAGATGTATTTTTAAGGGAAGTCTCTGTAATATTGTTAATTAAAATGCCACACCATACCCATGAACTACATGCATGCAATAGAACCATAAACCTGTGCAGTAGAATGCCAGTTCCCACTACATACATCAATAAATGGTGTCAGGGTTAAAATAATTTACACAAGTAAGAAACACCAGAGGAAGCAGTGCTGTCTGAATTCTCAAACCAAGCAATCAGTAACGGCATCAACAAGACGGCATCAATATGGCAGCACTGTTGTATTCTCCACACATTCCTCAAATACCAAAGAACATTTCCACTTTACAAAGAAATAGGCAGCATATTGTTCCATACAGGCAATCAGAACATGTTGTCAGTGAAATATTTACTAGCCAGTGCATTTTAAATATAATTAATTTATAGTGCATATATACCATCAAACTAAAAAGGTAGATGTTAACCCATGAACATATAATATTAACAGTGTATTATAGTCATCTGAACACTCATATGATAGGCATTCAATTTGACCTCTTTTTGGAATTTATTCCTGCTAGTGATGATGGCCGTTTCAACACCTTGTTAAACTAAAACAGTTGCACTGAATTCCAATTACAGCTACAATCACTTTTTTCCCCATCCTACACCTTATGTTTGTGTTTTCACTATCACAGTATATGTTGTCTACTACATGTACCAGTATCACCAATTTTAACAAAAAACAGTGAAAACATTAAATTATATACTTGGAAAAATACTTTTAAGGTCTACAGTGTTCATTTATTAAACAATAGATGAATTTATCAAAGTAATTTGTGCTGATGGTTTTGGTAGCTATGGCATTTACAATTTAATGCAAGCCTAAATTAAGTTAGTTTTTGATATTGACCATTCATATTGGAATTTTTATAGTGACCGTCTTCCCAACATGGACTTGTCTTTTTCCTTTTTTGACAGTATTATAACTACAAGGAATTTTTTTAAAGATAATTGTTTTTTTATTGATTCTTTTTAAAATTGTCTAATCAGTACAATCTTCCTTTTAGTTATGATACCACAAAAAAGAAGAAAAAAAGGACTCCTCATGTAATACAGACTGAAATGTTAAAGACTATAATTGTAATAAATTATTTATCCTGGGACCAAAACATATAAAATGGGTATCAACCAATATGTACATGAAAGTACATATACATGTGTTGTTCCAAAAAAAATATTGGTTATTAGTAAAATCATAATACATGTCTTGGTAAAGCAGTTGATATTGGAAGTCAAAGGACCACATGAAAAACTATAAACTCTTGAATTAAAATACAATTTAACAACAAACTGAAGTTTCCAATGAAAGTTTGTAATTCTGTCATTTGATAACCTGTCTTTGTTTCACTCAGGTCAGTAAAAAGCAGTGTTCAGTCTCACATCTAACAGTGCTTAAAGATTGCATTGAAAATGGTTTGGCACTTTCCATTTTGTAAGCGTGTGAAAATGTTTCAACAAGACCACCAAGTTCTACTGTTTTCACACCTTTCCAGCTGCAATGTTCGCCATCATCCCAACAGTTTTAGCATCAAGTATGAATGCCCAATTACATAGTCTGCATATATATATATATATGTACCAGTATTACAGAAACATCTGGGATTTTTTTGTTGTCGATGAAGTAGCCACTGAGCTAGGACATTTAACTTTCTCATTTCCCATATTTAATGTTATCATTATATGCCTTGTAAAAGGGTTGCAGTGTGGTAGACCATAGATACTGAATTTGTGTTGACAAGAATATGCCCATTATAAACAGAAAACTGTATGGTCATTAATAAAGGTATTCAACGTTGGACTTAACCAAACAAAAACATGCACAACTGGTCTGCCCACAATACAGGGTAGCTGACTGACTCTTAGAACTTTTAAATGATATTCTAAGTCAATCAGCCAGTTTACTGATGTTGCATCATGCAAAATAAGGTTGATCCTATCTTCTGGACCTGTTCATTACAATTACTATGATTATGATGGCCATGTATAAATACAAAGACTTGTCATTACAAATATTACTAATTTGTTATTATTATTATTCCCAGTGCCATTGCTATATTGAAGTACTTGAAACTTACATGTACATGCATATATATGAACTGAATGTGAAAGACTTTAAAGTGACAGACTGTAGTTTTTAAACACTACATGTATATATATCACTGCATGTACATGTTAGAATCAGTTTTTATAATAGAAATCAGACATTATAATTACTTTCATTTTATTGTCTAGATTATCCATTTCCATACAAAGTGTTTCTGGCCATTCTGGTGTTTCTACTATACCGAAATATTTTCATAGTTTTAAAAACACATTTATCTCTGAAAGTATGGATTATATGGTGAAGAACTCTAGACACTCTTTAAGGGTAGATCCCCATTTCAATGTCTAACTCATGCTTCAGTACATATTGTAACTTCACCTAAAGGTTTGTAGATCCCCATTTCAATGTCTAACTCATGCTTCAGTACATATTGTAACTTCACCT
>JAECMU010292289.1:0-16687 GCA_016106625.1 Dracogyra subfuscus | reverse complement strand
ACTTATACAAAATGAATTAAAGCCTTTAAGTTTTTCTTCTCATATCATTTTTACCACTACTACACAGATTGGCACATTTTCGATGATTTTCAGTATGTCCTTAAAGGAAAGAAATGTTTTATTTAACACATTTTATTTAGGGTTTATATATATATATATATATTCCTTAAAGCAGGGGTGTGGAATTAGTTTGCCCAACCCGGTACTTAGTACTACCGGACAAATACTTCTTTTTACTTTGCTTATCCGTGGACAAGTGAATGATTTTTTAATGAAACCCGAACGTCGAAAATGATCTTGCCATCCTTCACAGTATTTGCAAGTGTATCAGTTATTTGGTCCAGTTTTATAATGTGGTCTCTGATTGGCCAGTTGGCTTGTCTTTGGCCTATTGCATCTGTCATACTACCTTGCTATTGCTGACACATGAGCCAGTCTATTTGGTTGGAAAAAAAATCATCATCATGGACAAATTTCACCAGACACGCAAGGAAAATCCCCCCATCTCTCTTAAAAAAAGAAAACCCAAACTGAGAAAGACCGTGACTATGATATGAAAAAACAAAGTCATTTTTAATTATTGAAAACAGGACAAGTAATTTTAACTCGGGACGAGTAAATTTAGACAGTCCACTTGTCCTGGGACAACTGAAGTTTTTTTATATTTCCACACCCCTGCTTAAAGGGACCGACCCTAGTTTTTAAACACTACAGCATATTTTTCACTATTAGAGTTGTTTATGATCACTGAAATCAATCATTACATTTTTAATATTTTTAAAAATGCACATGTGTCTGAGAAGTAGCGGTTATTGATTCGAGTTTGTCTATTTTTAAGGATATTTCCCGGTTTCAACGCCAGAGACTCTTCTTTAACTCTATATTAATTTTATCCAAATGAGTTACAGGTTTGTAAATTAACTAAACGTACGTCTTCATATTTTACAGATTAAAAACTAGGGTATGTGCTTTAATTTTACCATATATTACAAGTTTGTAACACTTCCATCACTATCTAACATGATTTTCGTTTTTTATCCATGAACAGAGGAACATTTATACTAAAACAGGGTCTGTAATATAAATCAAATATTCTCCCCCAGTCAGTACGATATATATAGTTATATTAATATATATTAGTCAATATTGTTTAAATTGCTGTTTATACACATAATATCAGTACAAAGTTAGTCAGTAACAAAAAACTACTCCTCCCTGTTTCATAAAACAAAATCACTCCAACACTAAGCGAATAATCGCAAAAACCATACTTTTAAGCAAAGAATATTGAAAAACCTCTTTTACAAAACTCCAATATCTGTGCATTAATCATGATCGTATTATAAAATGTTTCATTGTGAAGAAACGTGTTTAATCTTTACGTTTTCTGCGGAGATTAATTTATTTTTCGAACAGGTTTGTTGCTCCACAGCGAAACTTGGAGTTGTTTTAATTTCAGAAGCTGAGGGCGTTTCAAATTCATGAACAGACGGCTTGCTGTCCTCCACTTTCAACTGTCTCTTCACAACAAACTCATGAACCACAGGAGCCCGGTGATTCTGTTCCTCTTTCACGCTGGAGCACAAATGACTCTTCACCTCACCCTGATCTAAACAAGTTACCTCCCCTTGATTAGTACATGTGACCTCTTCCTGTTTAACACAAACTACTTTTTCAGGATTGCTGATGTCATTTTCTTTATTAATGATCTCCACTTGTTCATCACAAGTTATGTCTCTTTGACTAGTTATATCCCCTTGTCCATCACAAGTTGTGTCCCTTTGACACACTTCTTGTGGTTGTTGCTCGTTATCTATGGAGTTAACACTGGTGGTGTCGGTTTGTGAAATACAACTGTTTTGCTTTTCTTCACGTTGACTTGAAAGCAAATCAGTGGACACATTTTCAGTTTGTTGATCAGGTGACGTATCAATTTCCACACCCGTTCCATCGTTTGCAGGGTGACAAACACTTTTCACCCCATCATTTTCAGCTGTGTCTGTTTGGACGTCACTATGTTCCATTGTGGAACTTTGAGTAGAATTAACAATCCTATTTTCTTCTTTTACATTGTTCTTACTGACTTTCCTTTCCTCTGAGACAACAACCGTATCTAATGACCTATCACTCACAGACGAACCACAAACATTTTGAGACTTACAAACGGCATCATCTAAAGGAGAAACCAGGTCTGATATATTTGTTTTCTCAACCTCATTTCCAACCTCATCCGTTGAGCTTGTACAGTGAACTTGGATCTCGTCGTCATTCAGTCTACGCGACGACCCATCGGAACCTGAAGCATTCTGTCCCGTAACATCGTCAACCTCAACTGCTTTGGTCTTCGTAGTATCACTCTTCACATCATCACCACTTTCTTTATATTCACTTTCCGCTTCTCCTGCCGCACACGAGTTATTACTATCCACTCGTACAGCACTGTTGCTGTTATTCTCCACAAGTCTGGAGGTATCACACGTGAGAGTATCACTACACGTCAGGGTACTGATCGGTGTCGTGGAACCGATGTTCCCGGACGTGGCGAGGGTGTCCCCGGCCATGTTGGGGAGGCCGGTGGTGATGCTGTCGCTGGACGTGTCGTGTTGGTCCTCGCTGTCCGGTGTCCATCCCTGCTGCTCCGCCATATCATCAATGTACTCGGGCTGGGATTCAGAATCCCCCCCACCTCCATAGTCCACCCTGCCTCCTCCTTGAATCATCTCCTCACCGTACTGGTTCCACTCCTGCTGACTGCCATCCTCGGAGTCCTTCAGCCGCGCCTCCTCATTCTTAGACCCCCTTGGACGGTCCTGAGTAAAGTAAAAACAAAAATTATGCAGAATTAAAGGTCTCCCCACCTATAAACGTTTTTAGTGAACATACATACCGTAATTTCACGCATATAGCCCGCTGCATTAGGTAATAAATAATTATCGAGTAAAAAAAGATGATCAAATAGCCCGCTCCAACACATTAGTTTGAGCAGTTAACGCCTTAAGATGAAAACACCAGCCATTATCAGCCAATGATCTTAATTACCGATATGCACATGTAGCCTGCATTGTTAGCTTACAATGGCGAATTAGTGAACACAATTAATGAGTTGTTTTCACCTTTGAAATGCTATGACTGATTACTATCATTTGTGATCGATTAGATTAGATGGGGATACAAATGGTGCAGTTTACGTGTTCATCATTATAAACAGTGCAATTAAATTTTGACCAAGTTTCATTAAACTAGTACTGATAGCTTGTGTTAAACAGTTGATAAATATTCCGTTCCACAGGGAACATCTGTTTTTCATACTATGGAATTTACTATAAGTTATTTATGTAAGAGCCGATTGATTTATAAATTCCACACAGCTACTGCTGCCTGTTTTTTATGCTTATCATTGCACACACCACTGCATTTTCTTTTAAAAAATATTAAAAACTGTATACTTTGAAAAATCTAACAGCAGTTACCTCTGGCTTCACTATTGGGATGGCCAACTTGGGTCGTCTGGTTGGCGATCGTCTACGGCTAGCACGCTGTAATTCCGGCGCGTAGTACGTCGTCCCCCCGCGGTACAGCTCCGGACCCGCGCTGCCAGGAGGGCCAGATGGAGGGGGGCCCTAAAACAAAAGAAAGGAATGTAAGTGTGTGACAACACCTCAGCACATTTTAAACTATGGCTATTTTATTAATATTTCTCATTAAATATCATCATTTGTGGTGTTTTAAAATAAAAATAATAGAAAAAAAGTTTAAAACATAAAAAGAAATGATGTGATATTTTATATTCAACAACAGCACTCACCTGAACTGCAGCGGTCTGTACTGGAGCCGGGGCCGGTGGGGGTGGCCCTGTTGGGGGTGTTGGAAATGCCACTGGCATCTGGTACGGTCCAGGGGGTGGCGGAGGTGACCCGTACACCATTCCTCCTGTCAGGTACTGTGGTGCTATCAGTCGTGTGGGGCCCGCGATGGACACATTGGGGGCACGCACGTTGGGCGGGAAGATACGGGGTGGCGATGACAAGCCGGGCGAAGAAACTGAAATATATAATTTGTATTACAATTTAAGATGATAAATATTTGTTTAACGACACCTCAGCACCTTTATAAACTATGGCTATTTAGAGCTAAAGTACAATTTCTATGACATTTGGTTGTCTTTTCTAAGAAAAATGTATCTACATCACTATAGCAACTGATTAATTAATCATTGGCTATTGGATACATCAAACATTTGGTAACTCTGACTTGTAGTCATCAAAGGAAACCCACTACATTTGTTTCCATTACCAGCAAGGGATCTTTTATATGCACTTTCCCATAAACAGGAAAGCACATCCCAGTCTTTGAATTCATTGAATGGATCCACAGAGGTGGTTCGATCCTGCAACACAAGCACTTCAAGCGAGTACAAAACAAAATGAGTTAAAATCCCACCCTCGACAGAGTCTTAAGAAATCAAGAATTTTGATTGTCTGATTACAAGTGGTTCATTCTACGATATACCACCGCTGAAAGTCAATGTAGCTACTGTAACATTGTTTAAGTGTATTCAATCAATCACGGTGAAGTGGCACAGTTTGTAAATATGAATGACCTACACACAGAAGACGTCAACAAAAAAGCAAATATTCAAACATTCTACAACAAACTGTTGAAAATATTGATCACCTAGCAGTGAACAATCATCGTGTAAACCCCAAATTAAAAACGCGACAAGTGACCTCGTTTACCCGATCATGGCCTTTCAAAGATTTCAAACAAACTTGCAAAACAAATATTACAACAAACACAGCTCTCAACATCAACAAAATTACTCAAATGACATCTACCTTTAACATGATAGGCTGTAGAGTTGAAATTCACAACCATTATCACACAACAAATATGAATGAGCAACATATTATTATATACCAGCCTCGGTGGCGTGGTGGTTAGGCAATCGGACTACAGGCTGATAGGTACTGGGTTCGGATCCCAGTCAAGGCATGAGATTTTTAATCCAGATACCGACTCCAAACCCTGAGTGCTCCACAAGGCTCAATGAGTAGGTGTAAACCACTTGCACCACCCAGTGATCCGTAACTGGTTCAACAATGGCCATGGTTTGTGCTGTCCTGCCTGTGGGAAGTGCAAATAAAAGATCCCTTACTGCCTATCATAAAAGAATAGCCTATGCTACAGCAGGTTTCTTCTAAAAACAAAAAAAAGTGTCAGAATGACCACATGTTTGACGTTCAATAACCGATAAGATAAAAAATCAATATGCTCTAGTGGTGTTGTTAAATAACAAACTGTTACTATATTATTATACTGTTTCATTGCGCTGTAAGCGCGGAACGTAGCCCAGTGTTAATGCATTAACTTGATGCATGGTTAGTCTTGGACAGATCCTCATCGGTGGGCCCATTTTGCCATTTCTCGTTTTAGCAAGTGCACCACGACTGGTACCTCAAAGGCTGTGTTTGTGAGACAGTGCCTATGAAAGATCTCTTGCTACTAATGGAAAAATGTAGCAGGTTTCCTCTCTAAAACTATATGTTGCAATTACCGAATATTTGACATCAAATAGTTGATGATTAATATATCAATGTGCTCTAGTGGTGTCGATAAACAAAACAAACAAACATTGGGCTGTATTTAAAAGGATTATCCTGAGTGTTCAGTCTAAGCAAGACTTAGTTTGTTTCCACAACACAGTAAACACACATACGGCTTTTCAAAACACTGATCTTACTGTAAACATTTTAAATATAATACATTAAATGGATAATTACATCAAATTGTGAAGAAATAATAATTTTAGATACATGTGCAAAATTATTTAGACAAAACTCAATGTAAAAATACTTCCAAACATGGCTAAGTCCAGAAATGCATTGTTATAGATATTCCTATTATTATTTTAAGCAATAAAATGTAAGTAACTTGTAATTTTAATTTATTTTATTTGTCGAAAAACCTGTGTTGTCATTTTGTTTTATTTTGTACTGCTTAGTGTTGTCGTTTCATTTAGTACTGCTTTGTGTTGTATTGTTTTGTGTTGTTATTTTTGTTTTACTTTGTACTGCTTAGTGTTGTTACTTTATTTCATTTTGTACTGCATTGTGTTAAGTTTTTTATATAATTTTCTTGTTAATTTTGAACTGCCTTGTCTTGGGTTGTTATTTTGTTGCTTTATTTTGTACTACTGTACTTTTTGTTTTTGTTGTCATTTTGTTATATCATATCGTACTGTTCTGTGTTCTATCATTTTGTTTTATACGGTTCCGTTTTATTTCGTATTGTGTTGTTTTGTACTGGTCTTCACTAGTTTGTATTGTGTTGTTTTGTACTGTCTTGTACTATTTTGTACTGTGCTGTTTAGTAGTTCTGTACTATTTCGTAGTGTGTTGTTTAGTACTGTTCTGCACTAGTTTGTATTGTGTTGTTTTGTAGTTCTGCATTAGTTTGTACTGTGCCACTTAGTAGTTCTGTACTATTTCGTATTGTGTTGTTTTGTACTGTTCTGCCCTAGTTCGTATTGTGTTGTTTTCTACTGTTCTGTACTATTTTGTATTGTGTTGTTTTGTTTTCTACTGTTCTGTATTGTTTCATATTGTGTTGTTTTGTACTGTTCTGTACTATTTCATATTGTGTTGTTTTGTACTGTTCTGCACTATTTTGTATTGTGTTGTTTTGTACTGTTATGCATTGTTTCATATTGTGTTGTTTTGTACTGTTCTGTACTATTTCGTATTGTTTTGTTTTGTACTGTTCTGCACTAGTTGGTATTTTGTTGTTTTATACTGTTCTGTACTACTTTTTTGTATTGTGTTGTTTTGTACTGTTCTGCACCATTTTGTATTGTCTTGTTTTGTACTGTTCTGCATTATTTTGTATTGTGTAACGGGGAAAAAGCCAAACCTGGTAGAGTGAAGGCCAGTGGGGGTTGCAGTATTGTTGCCTGGAAGGCTCCCTCTGGTGCCGACACAGGCACTCGTTCAGGGTGGTAAACAGGGGGTGCTGGAGGAACTCTCTCTGGTGAGTGCTGAAACACAGTGGCTGGTGATGGCGGAACCCGATCCGGAGGGTGCTGGAACACGGGGGCTGGAGCAGGGGGGACTCTCTCTTGATGCTGGAACACTTGAGCTGCCACTGGCGGTACTCTCTCAGGGTGGTACGCAGGGGAGGGAGGGTAAGCTGAGTGAAAAGCAGAATAATGTGTTATTAATTAGCCAGATATGAACTTCAAGTGAAAGCAAAATAATGGAAATGGCAGGAAGGTCATTATTTAGTGCCATCAATATAATTATTTAGTGCCATCAATAAACACTACGGTCGACTAGAGTCACTTTACGCACCCTTGTTTTGGCTTTGTACACAATAAATATAACAAATCTTACCATAATTTCACTTGAAATCCTTATTTTGGAAAAGGTAGCAATTCTTAATCACAAGATTTTCTTCAAACATATTCAGGTACCGTACATTAGTAATGATAAAAAATTTTTTTTATAATTTAATAGTGATTTTGCTTTAGAATGCTTAAAACAGAAACATGTATCCAGTTTATAGTTATTGTAAGGAGATACAAAGTGACGTACTTTGAATATTGATATCATTCAAATTCAAAATTAGCCATATTACACCACATTAAAAAAAAAAAAACTAGCCTTGATCAATGTCAAAATTCTATAACAAGCAGACAATACTGTTTATAGACTGTTATTTTTTAAATTTTCTTAATTCTGGACAAAATATTAAGCTTAAGTTTTAAAAGATGCAAGAAATAAAATTTACTTTTTGTCAAATATATCATATAAAAAAAGATGTACCATTAGATATGTTTTATTTATGGTGTACGAAACCAAAACAAAAGGTACGCAAAGTGACTGTCGTTGACCGTATATATACATGACATGACAATCTAAATATTAAATTACCTCGACCTATAGGTAAAAACCAATCCACACCAAACACTTGAGTACTTATTTCTGTCGTACAATGCTCTTTTGCCAATTCCTTCATCCTGCATATCCCAATATTAACAATTATGAATTTATGGGTCATTAAAAAGGTTCAAATATATAATTATAACTGAAACTAGGGGTCAAATTTGTATTTTTGGAAGGCATAGCAAGTGATGCTTTCAGTTTAATAACTAAAACTAGGTCACCAAGGCAAGATGGAAGGGCACCATGATAGGCATGTTTGGTTACTAAAATTTTAGATTACAACTTTAGCAAATTGTTTCAAACGTTCAATTCTTCAAGTTCAAGTTTTATTATTGTTTGCAATTAAGGATACAAATATTACAAAGGAAAAGAAATAGCTGCAAACCAGGTAATCACCATGGCATGCTGTAGACAATGTACGATGTTTTCCGGGCACAACAGCAAGTAAGGAGGACAACCATAGTATATGCTTGTGGTGCCTTGGTAAAATTCAAACCCTTTGAAACAGTTTTTGCTGAATAACATTTACAGAGGAATAAACCCAATACCATTTTACACTAAACATTACGTAGTGTCTCCAGTTTTCCAGGCTTTGAAAAGAAAGGTTTCAAACAGCTTTTAAAAGACACCTGAAAACTGTGTTTAGAGAATGAAAAAAAACCTGTGACTGTTGTCAATGAAGACCAACATACCTGTACCTGGATTGTAATACGTGCTACCAGATTCGGCAGGGATGTTCTCAGTATATGTTGAATCAGGAGCAGTCCGCTGCCTCTGTGATGAGTAACGTTTGGGTCTGATCTGTTGGCTACTTTCCGTCTTAGCGACCACCGACTGAGCAGGAACTGACTTCCGTTCAACAGGTGCTTCAGATGGACCTATAGTCAAAAATTAACATTTACATGTTACTTTAAATATTATTACAAAATATTAATTGTGACATCTGGGTCTGATCGGTTGGCTACTTTCCGTCTTAGCGACCACCGACTGAGCAGGAACTGACTTCCGTTCAACAGGTGCTTCAGATGGACCTATAGTCAAAAAATAACATTTACATGTTACTTTAAATATTATTACAAAATATTAATTGTGACATTTGGGTCTGATCTGTTGGCTACGTTTCGTCTTAGTGCCTGCTGACAATGAGCAGAAATTCACTCCCTATACAACAGGAGTTCTAATGCGCCTGCAGTCAAAGAAAAGATTAACTTGGTACTTTAAATAACATTACAAAACTTCAACAAGAAATTAAATGTTAATATTAATTTTATTACATAACTATTAAATTATAATATTTATACAGAAGTTTTCCCAGGGCCGTAAGGCGTAGCGGGCCGATACGCCTTGGTCCGTAAAGTAAGCACTTTGACAGTGTGTAAGTGCCTTAAATCAATTTCAGCTATGCCTTGAATTCAAATGTTTGTTTTTTTTAAACCCACTCTAAAACCAACCACAAGTACATGTATGAGCGTGGCAGTCAATTACCTCTTGTACATAGCTTGAGTAAAACTAACAGTATCTCTACCACACCTAATCGCCATGCTCGGTAAAACACTTCCTCAATACTGAACAATGGACCAGTCTTCAGCTCACAGCCTAGTGTTAACTGGTGTTTGGTTATTTTATGATATCTACTGCCACTGCTAGTCAACCAAGAAGGCGCTTAAGCATAACAGTGTTCACGTGCCGAACAATCAAACTTAAGGCTGATCAAAGAAGATGCCCAATTGACAAAATAAACTGTACCATTTAAATGAATAAACGATAGGTGACGCACATGTTTTAAGTAAACGATTAGCAGCAAGGGATCTTTTATATGCATCATCCCACAGACAGGGTAGTTACACCAGTCATGGTGCACTGGCTGGAATGAGAAATAGCCCAATGAGGACACCAATGGGAATCGATCCTAGACCGACCATGCATCGAGCAAGCAAATTTACCACTGGGTGATGTCCCACAATTTCCTTGTACAACGTTAATCAGTCAGAGCATTACACGACACAGTAAGACCGAAACAAACAAAAGTGCACTTGAGCGGGAGACATTATTACCTTCTACAAAAAAGGATGGTGGCATTGAACCAAATTTCCAAAATGCTGTTGAGAGTGCAGGAAAAAGCATTTATTGGTCATCTAATTTCTAAAGAATATGTGGGTTTTTTAATGCGGCGACAAATTGCTCACACAACAAACTTTATTCCACTCACAGAACACGTGATACAGATGGGATGTGAGTATCTGCAAGACATACAGATAGGTGGGAATGCGAAGTATACCAGTATGAGGAGCGGTGAGGTTATAGTGGAGGTTTTGGGGAAATAGGCACAGGAAGAATTGTGTACAGGAAGAAGTGTGCGCAGGAAGAAGTGTTGCACAGGAAGAAGTGTACGCAGGAAGAAGTGCACCAATCCAGCTCTTTTTTTTTAAAGCTTGACAAAAACAACAAACGTGTCCGTCAAAATGCTGTTTAAATACTATCTACGCACGTTTCATCAAGAATGGCATTCCTATAACTCAACTGTTACACATGGTTGAAATGCCTGATGGAAAGGCTGGAACAATCTCCATAAAGTTATCAATTTCTGTAATGAAAATGAACTATAAAGAAAAAATTTGGTAGTGACAGTGCAAGTGTAATGCTATGCAAAAAAGGAGGCATTGTAGCGTGTTTCAAACATGACATTTCATCACTGATATCAAATCACAGCGTAGCTCATCAGCTGGCATTGGCAGTGTCACAGAGTGCCAACAAAACAACTTGCCCAAAGAATGTCAAGGTATCTCTTGGTACAGTTGTGAAAGTGCTATTCTAACTCTGCTTGGTTTTACTACAAGACTAATATGAAGTTTTGTTTTACTACAAGACTAATATGAAGTAAGTGAATAACAAAAACAAATATCAAACTCTAAAGAAAGAAAACTACATAAGGCATCCGAACGAAATGACTGTCAGACTGAAGGTTTGCTGCACTTCACCATGAAGTACAACGTTTGCCACTTTGTGTTTACTGGGAGACGTGTTGCCACCTCTGACAATTCTTTCCTGTGTCTAAATAAAATACAGTGTCTTCACTTAAAATGAAATATATATTGACAAAACAGTATTAATAACATTTGGTAAGCATTAACATCGAGTGTCAAACTAAATCAAAAAGACAGACAGATCGTTGGGCCGGTAGTAGCATTTTTTAAATAGTCTGTTGGAATTTTAACTCGCATTTGGTGAGCTGGTGAGTACTTTCTGCACCCCTGAGAGTGTATTCATATTTTAGTTTAATTTATAACCATCATGTTTTCTTTCCAGAGATCTGAGTTAGACTTTGCCTGTATGCATGAAAGAAAAAACACACGTTTTATTTACGGTTAAGGACCACACAGATTTTGAGAGAAACCCCACTGTCACCATTTTATGAGCTACTCTTTCTGATTAGCAGCATGGGATCTTTTATTTGCACTTCCCACAGGCAGGATAGCACAAACCAGCTGAACCAGTTATGGATCACTGGTTGGTGCAAGTGGTTTACACTACCCAGTGAGCCTTGCGGAGCACTCACTCAGGGTTTGGAGTCAGTATCTGGATGAAAAAATCCCATGCCTTGACTGGAATCTGAACCCAGTACCTACCAGCCTGTTGACCCATGGCCTAACCATGACGCCACCGAGGCTGGTCTGCATGCATGAAGTCACACATCCAGGGAACCACAGCTGCATTCAAAGCCAAGATGGATGCTAGATGAGGAAAGCTTCTGAAAGTTATCCGGGATAAAATGTAAGATCTAATCCCCATGCAGGATGAACTGTATCCCGTGACTGACAAATAGGAAGAAGCATTTACAAAACAGGTGTGCATACACCATAACAAGACTGATGTCAGCGAAACATTATTTGTTTTTAATCTGTCTTTAAAGACTGTAATGAATGTTTGTAATGCTTTGAATTATTCTATTTTTCAGATCTTCTATCCATTACTCAATGAAGTCATGGAACAGTTAGAATGGAGAAAACTTGAGGCATTTTCTCAGTTATAGATATTTCACCTGTCTGCAACAGATGCCATTAGCCTAAGGATAGTAGTCTGGTTCGAACATCCCAACAGCCAATGGGATAGCCTAAAATTCTTCTACGGTTTCCGTCATGTGACTCTAACTTCCTTCTCCCCCCACCCCACTCAACCCCGAGTAAATCGCACGGAGAACTGAAAACAGGGAAGCCTGGGAGGCTATAAAACCTTGAGGTGAAGTTGAAAAGAAAACGTTTTCTGACAATGATTTCCTGGAACACTACAAGGTGTTTGACAGATCATTCTGGCCAAAAGATCGTGCTGGAATTGTTGACTACCATGGAAAAGATGATATTATGGTAATGTAAATCTTAGTTTTAAAATCACAATAAAATATACTCAAAGGCAAAAGTTATGGATTGTCTGGAGTAATAAATTTGTAAATGGATTTATGGCTGCAAACCAGAGAAAAAGTACACGAAACAGCTCAAAGAAATGCATCCAAGCAGTTGTTGCAGTGACTGCATGCTTTGCGCAAGTGCTAGAAACATGGAATAATTGGGGAAAATGCAGACATTCAGTCGTAAATCATTGCCACTCTGTGCAGCCTTCAGAAGTCCAGAAGTTAGACAAACACCATTAGTGAACTGTCTGATGCAATGTCGTCATGCCAAATTACAAATGGCGAGTCGTAGAGAAACTTGAATCTGGGACCTCACAGCGTGATGTTGCATGTCAATTGAACATCCACAGAAACACCATATGGCACTTATGGCATTGATATCAACAAAACCAGGTTAGGGACCATCCTCATAGCAGCTGACAACACATGACAACCCATCTCCAAGACAAATGGATCCGAACCATGCATATGTGAAAGAGGTTCCAGCCAGCAATCCTCACCATCCCTTTCTTCAGAGTTTAGTGGCCTCAATGAGATGATGTGCCATGCCTGTATCAACTGTGAACTTCACTCTGGATCCCCTCTAGTGATGTGGCTCATTTGTACATGGCAGGCGTGCCCTTTTTGCTAGTGTCCATACCTTCAGACAGTTCTCTTTCCATTTTATAGCATTTCATACATGGCAGTAAAAACCTATCATCATTTGTTTTTCACATATATATATATTCCAGGTCTTAACAGCTCACCGGCCCTTCACACATGCAGAAGCAGTAGTAGAAGAATGGACAGTGTATAAAGCAAGTGGCTATTTTGGGAACATGCAAGAAGTCTTCATACAGTGTGATGATCAAGCTATTGAAGACTTCACTGGTACAGGACTATCCAAACCTCAGCAAAATTGCCGTAGTTGAACTGATCATTCTTGTGTCAACACAGTGGATAAAATTTAAATTATGTACCACTATCGCAAAGGAATAGTGAATTTAAAAAAAACCCACTATTCCGTCTGAAAATGTACTATATCCCTTCAATTGTTAATGCACCACTAGTTTTCCTGTCTGTGCTACATCGCCCTGTACAACACTGGGGAACAAATAATTGTTTATATACCAGTCTATGCATTACTGCGTACTAAATGGAATTACAAACGAACTCACTCCAAACATTAGTCTCGATCAAAAATACTTTTATTTTATACGGTTTTACATGTAGCGCGAGGATTTGTTCTGCAGAAAAATGTAGCTGAAGAAAAAGCGTAAGTGGCATAGTTGCAGGCAATTTTTGGTATTCCGTACTTTTTACTTTCCTGACGGAATATTGGAAGAATTGTTTTACTATTCCGTTTAAAAATTTATATTTTTGCGGAATAGCGTAGCAATTGCTTATATTGTCTAGTTGAAAAGACAACAACTTTTCATTTAAGAACCTACCTTGCACATTTGACGCTGTTTTCTTCTCAATTCCATCCCCGCCCCCGATCTTGGCCATCCCAACGTCGACTGAGTCTTGGGATCGCGAGACGCCGATGTATTTTCCATGTCTTTCCTTCACGTACTTCTTCTCCGTGGTCGTGTTCGTGATTGTGACGCTGATCATCCGATCTTTGTTTGAGATGATCACATCCTGGCTCTCGGACGTCTCGTGTACCTCCGTATCTGCGGCAACCAGCTTTTCTTCGTCAGTGTTCTGGTAAGTCGAGTTGACAAACTCGCGCTGTGGGGCTCCGCCCGACGTGTAGTTCTGTGCCGAAGCTGCGTTCTGCATGCGACTGTAACGCGGAGCAATTTCAGCACGCGAACTGCCTCCTCTACCGCGTCTCGCATTCCGGCCACGTCCGCGGTAGTCGTCATTTCTTCTATCTGTGTATTCCGGCTGGTAGTTTGTACGCTGGATATCATGTCTGTCTGGTTCATTTCTCGATTCTCTATCATACTGATTTTTATACGGAACCCTCCAGTTTGATTCGTTGCGATAATCTTGATTCTCAGAATGATTCCGTGGACCGATTCTCGTATTCTGTCGATTCTGATAACCGGTATCTCTTGGTTCCGACTGATTCTCTTGATTCCGCACATCCTGTGATCTCGAGTCAGTGTGTCTTGCCCTTGAGTCAGAGTGGTCTGCCCTTGAATCAGAGTGGTCTGCCCTTGAATCAGAGTGATTCGCTCTTGAATCTGACTGGTTCACCCTTGAATCAGACTGGTTCACCCTTGAATCAGACTGGTTCACCCTTGAATCAGACTTGTTCACCCTTGAATCAGACTGGTTCACCCTTGAATCACTGTGGCTCCCCTTGGCCACTTTGTCAACTAAATTCCTCTGTTGTTGAAAACGGTCAAACTGACTTCGTACATCAAATGTCTTGCTACCAACAGACCTTTGATCCTCGTAATCATCATTGTCTTGGTTCTGTAGTCTGTAGTCCGAAGGCTTGTTGTCGTAGGAACGATATTTCTGTGTTGGTCGATAATCCGTCTCAGAAATCTCTTGAGGCTGATTTTTGTTGTTGTAGCTATAGTTTCTAGAATTTTTGTCCACAAAATCACCAAGCTCCGTCTTTCTATATGGTCTTCTGCCCCTAAAAAAATAATTTAAAAGAATACATGTTTTAAGCTTCCTAATAGTTTAACTACAACAATTTCTACTTTTCAAGGAATCAATACAATTAAAATTAGCTACACTGGTTAATTACTATTACGTGTGGATCTAACAGCACCCAGCTGACCTTTCATTTGACCAATCAAAACCTTACTTGCAAAATCATGCCAGTGATTTAAAAGAATTTGAAAACTTCAGAATTATGCTGAGGGTATATAAAATAATTTGGGTGAATTACGAAGTATGACAGAAACTAATTTCAATATTAATTTTTTAATTTGTTTCAGGACGAATAAAATACAACCCTGTGATGGCCTAGCTATAAAATCTGTTTATACTAGTATACAATCCAGAGTTTATTACTGCACTTTCCTCCATTTTTTAATGTTGAAATAGACCAACAAGTTTGCTTATTGCATAAATAGTCTTATCCGATATTTTTAGAACATGTATGCTCCCGAATAAGGGCAGAGTGTAATTGGTCGATATTTAAATTCTTTATATTTTATGTTAGATCAGTAGAGCTAATTTTAATCAGATTGTGAATGAAGGAATGAATATTTATCAACACACCAGCACTATTCTTAAATGCAAGAGAGAAAAAAAAGCAAATTTAAAAATGACTTGGGCATGGCTAGCTGTGTGTGAATATATCAATAAATTATCTATTTAAATTCAAAAAATGAAAACAAATCCAGTTTTTTTGCAACTTGTTTCTTTACCAAATTATTATAAAATCTGCCAATTGTTAAAATTCGCAAATGGCTATTTGACGAGGGATAGAGGCAGTCCTGATGGAGATATCTCTTTGTATTGTAACAGCCATACCTTACCATATGTACTTAACGTCGACGTTCAATAATAAAATGTGACAATTGTTTTTAAAATTTGCAACTAGCTAATTTGGCGAATGATGGAAACATCTCTTTGTATTTTAACAACCATACCTTACTACATGTCTGTACGGTGACTTTATAAAGTGTACTTACCGTCGACCCTGACCTCTGAATGAGGGTCCTCTGTCGGGGGGTTTGTCGCCAGCGCGGATATCATAGCCGTAGAGAGCTATGAGCTCCTCGCGAGACTTTGGTGCCTGTTCGTCCTGCTGGAAGCGATCGTGTATCCATCGGTCATTCTCCTTCCACAGTGTTTTCTTGGCTCTGAAACACAGACGTATTAAATTAAATGTTCTTGCAAACTACTCAGCACACATCTAGTTGATACTGCTAAAATGCAGACGTTCTGAAATTGTATCGGAAACACGGAAGTCCGGAATGCATTGCCTGATTTACATTTGGAAACAAAACTACTGTTCGCTGAAATGTTTGTCGAGAACGAAGCAGAGTTCTCTACTTTTCTTACATGTTGACCGGTGGCCTAAACATGACACCACCTAGGCCGGTCCATGACAGTAAGAGGCATATCTGTTCAGCATAGAGAGGCAAATATCTTTAACTGGGTGTGCTTTATCTCTGATAGTATGTGCATAATTAAGAAAAGGCGGTGGCTATATGATATATCTGTTCTGCAAAGACAGCAAGATAATTGTAACTGGGTGTTCTTTACCTCTGATAGTATGTGCATAATTGAGAAAAGGCGGTGGCTATTATCTGTTGGGCAGTGAGGTGAATAACTGTAAAACGGTTTTCATTATCATTGATCATAGCAGACTATTTGAGAAATGTAGGAGGCTGTTTGAGATAAGTAGGTGGCTACAAAGCAGGGCATAAAATTGGGCACGAAC